>VDFB02388156.1:0-81827 GCA_007258455.2 Sequoia sempervirens | reverse complement strand
AAAACTAATATTATGCAAACAGCTATCTCACCCCTTTCTAATTGGTTCATCTATAATACTTTAATTTTGTGGATTAAATTGAGGATAAAGAGGGATATCTATTGAAGAAATAGTTCTTTCGTGAGTAAGAAGCTTCACCTTATTTAAATAATCATTGAATGTTGTCAAACCTAATTTTTTGATGGTGGCATGCCAAGGTGGATCCTTTATTTATATGGTATAACCTTGATTCTCGCCCTGATATAGTCCTTATGTGGCTAGATCACATCATGACTCATGGGAAGTACATATTCAACTCTTTGCACATGATGGATAGTTAGGTAAAAAGTAAACCTATAAATCATCCTGTCTAATCACTATCTTATCATGACTCATGGGAAGTACATACTCATCTCTTTACATATGATGGATGGTTAGTGAAAGTGAAATTATAGATCATCCTTTCTAACCACTATCCCATCACATTTTGGGTTGTGAGAAATAATGGGTCTCACAAAATTCCTAACATATAATTCTATCTGAATATGACACTTATTTCTTACAAGATAGTTTTATCTAACTGATTATATGGGTTTAGAACCTTAACCACATCTATCAATCATTTATAGGTAGATTGCATAGACATGTTTACTTGCATTGCCACTTTTCTACAATATTATGGTAAACAAGTGGCAAATAACCAAAAATAGGTTGATGGAAATATTACTAAAGAGTTTGTGAGGGTTTTTATTCAACCTCTTTGACCTCCAACATTAGAACTTTGTTGTTGTGTTCAATTATAAGCTTAAATTTAGTGAATACCAACACATTAAGAGTTCTTGGATTAGATCCCACCTTTTCTAGGATGAAGTTGGTGACAAAGGCACTAAAGAATTCTTCAAATCCTTTACCTCAGGTAGGTGAGAGAACAAATTAAAGATATTCAATTATCTCATTAACAACTCATGTTCCTCTCTAAGATTTATAAGGCCTTCCAAGGTCATTCAAACTAATTTTTCAAACCCAAGAGAATCACTCAAAGTACTCTCAAGATTTAGAACAATGCTTTGGTACTCTAATTTTTTTTTGTCAACTCAAGATTCTTTTGATTCTCCACTCAAGCTTTTTATGAGATTATTATTTTTTTCTTACACAAATGAGCTATGAGAAGGTCCATGACCTTTATAGCTTTCCTTGTAAATTGTTCAAAGCTACTTGAAAACCTATTACTAACTCTACAAGGAAGCTCTTCTAAAGGCTTAGGTAATGAAAACAAATTATAAATGAAAAGATTATAGGTCCAAGTTCTAGGATCATAAATTGAATTCCAAGTAGAATTTGTGTCAAAGTAGTGAACTAATTCATTCTAATAAGGAAAAAAATTAAAATAATTTTTCACATGATCTTATGGGGATAGTGTGCATGGAATTTATTGCATGTTATATATTATTTCCACTATTTCCTTTCGATATTCTCTCACTCTGGATAGAAAGAACCATAGTAAGCAGTTGCTTAAAATTTTATCTTCTTAAAGATCTAGTTGTCTCATTCATTTTTATATCAATAGAATGGCAAATCTAGAAAATTACAAAATCCCTACATGTTTTCATTCAATACTAATAAATGAATCTAAGATCTTTCAATAAAAAAAGGTAGACATATTTATTCAATTGATGATGATTACAACCCTTGTAAAATTTTGAGGGTTAAAAATGTTGGAAATATTACATTGCTAACAAATTAGTTATGCATCTATGGTAGTTATATGGTTGTATCTACATCTATGGTAGTTACTCGTAACTCTCCTTTATATTGTATTTGTTCCTATAATGTTTAAATCACATTAGATTCATTCGAGCTTGGTATCAGAGCTTATGTTGCTTCTATTCTTGGGAGTATGAAAATGTCTAATGTTTAAGATTTGCAGTCTATGGGGTGCATGAAGATTGACGTAAATGCTTGAGCATGGGCATTTGAAGGCACGATGTCCAATTATGTTGGTGGAGATAGAGATTGTTACTGAGCATTCAACAAGAGTGAGATTTTGTATTGAACTAGGTTGTGTCCATGATATAGATTCTTTTTTTTTGGAGAATTTATTTCTGATGCAATGTGATTAGTGATATTTCTAATATCTCCCAATGTCTTTCAAGGACAATGTTTGTGTCACCAAAAAATGTATACCTAGAAATTTTTAACACTCATTTGAGTCTTTCTTATGGATTTTGGCTTGATTTTTCCTAGATTTAATGTTGTAATGTGGTCAACACATTCACATTAGGTCTTAGACCCTTGTGAATCATTAATAATTCTAGGACACATGTCTTGTAAAAGTGTTGTGAAGTGTTGTAACCCACTTTCACAATTTTCTAGGACCCTTTCATCATAATTCACCTAAATAACTCCTTTTTATTACTTAAAAGGTCTTATTTATAGGTGTTGTAAAAAATTGAAACAAACTTTCATGCTTTTCTAGGCTTTTCACCACTAATTTCACTATTTCTTATGTTTAAATGACCCCTTAAGTGTGTTTTAGAGAATAATCTTGTTAAACATCATTTAATGGACTTTAATTCCTCACACCCAATAAAATTTCCTTTGTCAGATTAATTTCCCACCTGGGGCAACTTAGTCCCACTAGGCACAAAAAATAAAATTATCTTAATTTTATGGAAAGATTTTATTCTCTTAACCTAGAGGTAAGCCTATGATGTGTTATTTTTAGGAAATATTGTAAAATAAAGTATAAATAAATGGTTTTACTCTCATTTTCATCTCCACTAATACTATACATCCATTCACACATTAGCATACATTCAATCATAGTTCTCAAGAATTCTAAGCATTATCAAGCATCCATTCGAGCATCTACTTGCATATCTTTAGTTTTTTACATCAAGGGTTTAGTGAATTATAGCATTGAAGGTTGTTAATTCATCTTTCTCTCTTTATTTCATTTCATTTTCAAGGCTTTGATTACCAAATTGGGGTTTAACCAAGGAAAACCCCTATTCTCTAACCCTTAACCATTTTCCCCCTCTTTACATGTGTGTTTTGTAGGTCTTGTATGCAGATTTTTCAAATAGAAAGGTGTTAAAATGTGGTCAAAAATCCATCAAAGTCATTCAAGTAAAAAAAAATCCTAATTGAAGCTTGGAGACCTCTTTCACCTATTTTTGTAGAACTGATCCGAACACCTGTCAAGAAGAGAAGTGCACTGAAAGCTACAGATTCCTGCCCCAAATTTCTTGAGATTTCTAGGTGGACTAAATCACCATCATGGAAAATTAGTCCCACTTCTAGGCCTAAAAATTGATTTCTATATTTTGGATACCATTTTGGCAGAAACCTGTTCTGCAGAATCTCCCCGAAATAGGACTAAGTTGCCCAGCTTGGTGTAAATGTCCGAGTTGACTTCAATAGTAAATTCTATATGATTCCAGAGCCTCTTTGCATTGCATTTTAGGTTCCAGTGCACCTCTAATCTCCCTTTATTTCTGATATTGGTTACACATTCTTAGTTCATTTTACATATCACAATGTGTTTTCAAACAACTTGCATTACTTAGGTTTTACATTAATAATTCATTTCATTTTTCATTTTATTGCATTTAGAACATTACATTTAGACACATTTAATTCATATTTACATTATTTTTGAGTGGGGAGATTACACATTTTGGCCCATCTCTCTCCTTTTAGGTGAAAAACCCTAGAAGTGCTAGAGAACTGTGGGTACCAAGATCAGTGTCCACATTTTGGTAGAATCAATTTTGAACATTTTTTTTGATTTCAAGTGAATTTACATCCTAGGTATAACTTTGCATCAACATTGCATTAGGTTTTTCATTATTTAATTGCATCCTAGGGTTTTAAAAATTGCATTAGTGAAAAGCTCATATAGCTTGCATTTTTGCATTACATTTCATTAAAAATTCAAAAATTCTACATATACTCATACTATGTCTACATCTAAAACTTAAAAATCATAAATTCCATTTAAAAATCTCTAAAAAATCTTCAAAAAAATCACTACTGGGACTATTTTTCACACAGGCGACTTAGTCCTCCTACACATTTTGCATTATAATTTCTGGTATTTTCAAAAAACTATATGCATTTCTATTTTCTGTTTCTAGATTTTTTGTTTTATTCCATTTCTTTCATTTATTTTTCTTTCATGCATTTTCATCATGGCTCTCCATTTTAATAAGTTTTGATGTCCTTAAAATCCTTAGTTGACATGTCAAACTATGCCTTTGGAACTGACCCTAATGACCATCTTCCTCATGATGTTGACATCATTGGAGAAGATGATGACAACATGAATAAGTTCCTAAATGAATATCTTTACAACCTTGAAGCCAATGCATCCTTTATCCATCTATGAAAGAAAAATACCTTCCTATAGTCTCATCTCCTGATACGTTTGGTTATTTGCATCCTAAAATGAATGAAGAACTTAAGTTCCCTCCACCAGGTGAACCTAGTTCTTCTAAACAAACAACCCCTCAATTATTCTATGATCACAAACTCACTAATACCCCAATCAACCTTGAAGAAACCTATGGAAAAGGTTTTACTATATTGAGAAAACAAGGATGTGACACAACAACGAAACATGACATTCATCAACTTTTAGAACAAAATTCAAAAGATGAAAACACAACTAGATTGGGATATCAAGATCCCCCTAATGATGTTAAGCCTCCTTTAGAATATTGGAGACTTCGTGATGATGGCATAGTGATCTTTGATTCCCCTCCCAGTCTAAATATCCTTCTTCCTCATGAATAACCCTTACCTACAAACAATGACAAGGGTGATAAGATACCTTTGGGTCCTCCTCCTCCTCCTTCAATTTGAGAAAAGGGAAAATCTAGCAAACGCAAGAGGCCTTACAAGTTACAAAAACTCAAGTTTCCTCTTCGTCCACCCCCTAAATGTGAGAGGAAATTACAAATCCTTTTAAACAAAGGACTCATCCTTGTGCCGTAGAAAAAAGGACCCTTTGCTTGACATGGGATTAATTCATGATAAAATGGACTTACTGAGGTCTTAATCTAGTGTTGTGAGGCATTTTATGCATCCAAACTAGGTCTTGGACCCTTCCAAATCAATTAACATGCTTTTAATGACGTCTTGTAAAGGTGTTGTAAAGTCTTGTAAAATACTTTAATACTTTTCTAGACTTAATTAACCTATTTCTCCCTAATTCAACATTATAAAATGTGTTTAATAACATTATTACATCAATCTATAAATTTCTTAACTTAAACTTAATGATAAACTAGTTTTGTAATGTGTCTTGCACATTCACATTGGTTTTTGTGCCTTTCTAGGCTATGTGGACCTCATTTTAGTGTTGTAAAGTGTACTTAATCACACTTTCACATTGAATTTTGTATCCCAGGCCCTATTTTACATTCACATCATCACTAATAGTCAGACCATATTAATCTATATTGTGAATCTTGAGGCTTAATTTGATCAAAACAACTGATAAGGTTGCATTTTAGACCTTATTTCCTTATTCCTTGGCATCTAAGTTGTCAAAATAGCCATTGTGGGACCCATTCACCATGCATGGTGAATTAGTCCCATCCAGGTGGGACCCATTCACCATGCATGGTGAATTAGTCCCATCCAGGTGGGACCCATTCACCATGTGTGGCGAATGAGTCCCATTTGGCCCAATTTTGATCTTTGAGTTAGAAAAAAGTTAAATTTGATTTTAGTTTTGCTTCATGTCAGCCTGTGATGAGGTATTAATGGGTTACTAAGGAACATGTGTATATAAATATGTATCTTTCTCCTCATTTCACATCTCTGGTCCATCTCTTATCTATCATCATTCATTCATCCACCAATCTTTCATCTCAAGTCAAGCAACTTAGGGTTTAATCTTTCCAAGTCATTAGGAAAGCTTCATAAGACACTCAAGGGCTGAATCTTCATGTTTTGTTACATAATTTCAAGATCAAAAATCATGGAAAGGTAATATATTCAATAATTTCATGTTTCATTACTTTATTTCATCATTTTGGTTTAATTACCTAAATGAGGTTTGACCAAGGCAAACCCCCATGCCCTAACAATCAACAATTCATCTTTTCTTCTTGTGTGTTTGTAGATTTAGGTCTCTTGGAAGCTTGGAAATCATTGAGGATAAAATTGAAAACTCATTCAAGTCACCCTTTCACCATTCAAGGAAAAATATCAACAAAAAGTCACTTTCAAACCCGAATCTGACAATTTCAGAACTGGACAACTATAGGAAGCAGAAGTGTGGATCTAGTTCCACAAAATTAACTCCTAAATTTTTTTATCCCTGTAGGTGGAATAATTTTCCACCTATGATGAATGAGTCCCATCTATAGGCCTAAAAAAGTGATTTTTTTTAGAATTTAGTTCCTGGTGGTTAGAAACCTATTTCTAGGACTTTTCATCAAAAGCAGGACTAATTTTCCATGCATGGTGAATCATTCCTAGTGGCCATTAACAGTGACTTCTAGAACATTCCTGAACCTTCCAGTAATAGTAATTTACCTCTAGGTGCACTCTGTTCAATTTCATCAATTTATGTTTTCATTTGTTTAGGTTTCTAGTTCAAATTTGCAATCAACGGTGTGTTTTCAAGCATCTTGCATTAGATTAGTTTACATTCATTTATTTTTATTTGTAAGCATTCCAACGTATCCACACACACCTCACATCAATATCCCATTCATCCTAGTATTAATCTTGAGTGAAACATTGTGCATTTTGGTCCATCTTTCCCCTTTTAGGTGAAAAACCCTAATAGAGCAAGGAAGGATTTTGGTACCAAAATCCTTCATTTCAATCCTATTACCACCTATTCATAGGCTGGTGATCCTTCCTAAAGATTCTAATGTTCCATATTATGCATATCATCTGGACAAAGATTTTGGTGCCCCAATGCTCTCTAACACTTCTAGGGTTTTCACCTAAAAGGAGAGAGATGGGCCAAAATGGGCAATGTCCTCATTCAAGATAAATATAAAAATGGATGTAATGAGATGAACTAAATGGATAAAATGAACAAAATATTTTGATTATTAATGCAAAACTATTGAAATGTAGCTTGTTGGAAAACACATTATGATATGCAAAACACTTAGAAATGAATGCAAATTATAAAATAAATGAATGAAACTAAATGTGTGCACCTCAGATCTTGTTGTAGCTTAGAAATGGCTTTTGGAATGCCACTAATGCTAAAAATTTGTCCTACTAGTACTCATTCACCATTCGGGGTGAACTAGTCCCAGATCTGGGAAACTGTTCTAGAGCCCGTTTTGGACAAATGGGTATTGAATACTATAGAGAGACCTTTTCAGGCCTCATAGTGGGACTCATTCGCCACTAATGGTGAATCAATACACTTTTCAATTTCTAAGAAATAAAAAGTGGAAATGGAAGCCCTTGGTTTGCACTTTGGCTCTCTATAGGTATCCACTTCTAAAACTCTAATTTTTGGCACTGAATGTGACTTTTACTGGATATTTTGACTTGGTCAAGAGGGATATGTCTTAAAAAACTTTGCAACTTTATCTTTAATGATGCCCAAGTCTTCAAGATGCCTAAATCTACAAACACACAAGAAGAGAAGGATAGATGTTGAATGTTAGGGCATGGGGGTTTGCCTTGCTCAAACCCCTTTTTAGGTAATTAAACCAAAATGAAGAAAGAATGTAATGAAACATGCAACAATGGAGTTAATACCTTTCCATGATGATTGATCTTGTATTTTTGTAACAAAAGATGAAGATTCTGCCCTTGAATGTCTAAAAAATGATCTTGAATGACTTGGAATGTTAAAGCCTAGCTTGCTTGACTTGAGATAAAATAATGATAGATGAATAATGAAGAATGGTTCAGATTTGGAGACTTGTATTTATAGGAAATTTGCCTAATTTTTTTCTTAATTTGATCCCCAAGGCCGACATGAAAGAAGAATAAACTTAAACTTCAATATTTCCAGCTCAAACCCCAAAAATGGCTCAAATGGGACTCATTCACCATCAAGGGTGAATGGGTCCCACCTAGATGGGATTGATTCATACTTGATGGTGAATGGGTCCCACAGGGTCCATTCTACTAGCTAGGATGATAGGAAGTAAGGAAATCAGGTTTAACAAGTGACTTAGTCTGTTATTTCATCAAATTATGCCTCAGGATGCACAATATGGGGCCATAGGGGCCTATTAATGATGATGTAAAGGTTAATTAGGGCTAGGGGCACAAATTTCAATGTAAAAGTGTGATTAAATACACTTTACAACACTAAAATGAGGTCCACAGAGCCTAGAAGGGCACAACATCTAATGTGAATGTGTAAGACACATTACAATGCTAGATTAAAGTCAAGTTTAATTTAAAAGCCTTCTAGATTATTGTGAGAATACATTTAAATATATTTTACAATGTTGTATTATCGAAAAATAGGTCCATTAGTTTAGGAAAGTGTAAAATTCATTTACAACACTTTACAACACCTTCACAAGACATTGTTAAATGCATTTTATTTAGTTTGCAAGGGTCCAAGACCTAGTGTAGATGTGTAAAACACCTTGCAACACTAAATCAAGGCCTTATTAAGTCTAATTTATCATCAATTATTTCCATATCAAGCAAGAAAAAAGGGATATGTTTTTTGTGTCCATAGTTAGCCCCCACTTTAGTGAGAGGGTGAACTTTCTTCAAACTCACACTAAAGTAGAGATTCAAGAAGGGTCCCATTGTACCAATGCAAATGAAAAAGGATGAAAAAGATCAAAGGAGGTTGCACAAGCCCCTAGGATCAAAGATCCTAAGTCAAACCAACATGAGTGAAAAATGACACGCACAAGGGTGAATGATTTACAAGATACATGGTCATACAATGGCAAGAACTAGAAGGAAGAGAAAAGAAAAAAATAAAAAGGTGGATCAAGCTTCGACCATTTTTACAGCTCGTTGTGGATTAGATCTAGGTTTTTTGTCTAAGAATGCCTACAAGTGACTTACGTTGTACACTATGCAAACAAAATACATGCTCACAAGGGCTAGTGAAGCTAGTTGTCCACTAGGTGAGTCCCCAAGAGACCACACCAAAGGCATACCTCCAATGACTTTGATAAGGTACCAAATGCATGCTCAGAAGGGAAAGCGAAGCTAGTTATTCACTAGGTGAGCTCCAAGGAACCATATCAAAGCCATACCTCCATGACTTTAATAAGGTATAAAAAGAAAATGCATGCTTACAAGGGCTAGTTAGGCTAGTTGCTCACTAGGTGAGCCCTAGGAAACCATATAAAAGCCATACCTTCATGAATTTAATAAGGTACAAAAATAAAATACAATAGGAAAGAGGGATATTCAAAGGGATTTTTCTTAGTTCGTGCAAGGTCTCATCTTAACATTGTGGTTAATGTTTACAAGAGAGGAAAAGTGAAAAGTCTCATCCTGGGCAACATTGTGCCTAATGTTTCCAAGAGAGAAAAAGTGCAAAGTCTCATCCTAGGAAATATTCTACCTTTAATATTTCCAAGAGAGGATGTGTCAAACAAGTAACACACTCTTGGACGGAATCAAGCCCAATGACTCCACCAAGAAAATGACACATCACAAGAAGAAATAAATAACACAATGAAATATGAGTTTTGATGTATGCCCCCACTTTAAAGTGGTTGTGAACACCATTACGTGTGAGAAATTACTTTAAAGTAGAAGAGGAAGACATGAGAGCTTACTCAGAAAGCCCTATGCTAAGTCATATGTTTCCAATAAGCTACATCATGAAAAAAGTAGTATGTCACATGTGAACCAACTTAAGGCATGTCATCCACATCTCAAGCTTGCTCTTATATGTTCATGAAAGGTTAACGATTAGCCAAAGGTGGAAATGACAAGTGAAATATGAGGACAAGGCTAGATAACCCCTTGCCCCCACTTAGTGTAGGACAAGGATGAGTTGAAATTATTGAATGAAAAATAGTATCAATTAGAAGGAATTACGTGCCCCAACATAAGGGAGAGTATCAAATTCCTTAAGATGTTGGATTTTACTACTCAGATCCTTGCATTCATTAGTGGAGTGACCATGAACTATATGATAGGCACAAAATGAATTCTTGTAATAGAATTTCTTATGAGTTCATGGAGGAAGGGTGATCAAGTGATCTTGGAGAAGTCTCAACAAGATACCCTATTGATCAATGGTAGAAGGTGGTCATGTAGTTTGCGACAAAGATACATATTGCTTAGTAGTAGTTTTCATATCTACGCAAAACTATTTAGATTGTGATATTTTATTCTTTCCTTTATATGAGGGTGTAAAATTTAATGAGTTTAATTGATTAGTGTTTTGTGAGATGACATTGAAATTAAGTGAAGATGTATTGATGTTGAGTGAAGGCTTGGAAATTTCTATCAAAGGGAAATAACCAAGACCATAAGTTGTTTGTTGTGTTATAGGATCTATAGGATTTTGGATACCTTTTTCATTAGCTCCACTTCCTTTTCCACTATGGGTATGTATAGGATCATCATGGAAAAAATAGGCCCTTAAGTGGTGATGAAAATTTAGAAAAATCAAAGTTAGGCAACTTCACGTAAAAATATGAATAAGTTATCTATATTATTTCAAAAATATGTAACAATAGAATCTATAGAAAATTCAATGTAGTTTCTAAACTACTAGGTTTATTTTTTTAAAACACTATTTGGTGAAAATTTAAAATTTCAATGCAGTAGCACTTAAATTTCAGGGAAAAAATAAGTAGGTGTTTGTCTAACCACCCTAACCACAATAAAATGATAATATTTTTTATAAAATTATAGATATAAGTAGAGGAATCATGTCCCGATATGATGCATATTTTTGTTATTTTTTCCAAGTAAAAATTAAATATGATTTTTTTATTACAACTTTTAAAAAATAAAAAATTGTATGTCGACACACATTAACTTGGTCAAAACTTCATGAAATTTATTTATTTTAATCCTATAGTGTGCTAAGTATAGAATGTGATGCATGTTTTGGATTCAAAAATGTGATACCATTTGAAAGCTATAGATTTTTTCAATCATTCTATCAATCAGGACTTTAGTCAAAATTCAAATAGAAAATGAATAATAATTATTTATTAAATTCAAAGTAAATCATAATGTATATTGATGGAAAACTAAGAATCTCCTTTTAAAACCCTTTTTGTTTCATAAATTTGGGTAAAAAGAAAATTTTTCAACCACATAGCCTACACATACCCATCGTACCGTCACTTTTTGGCCCATCATGATCCTACACATACCCTTATATCCATGTTATTTCAGAAACTCATAACCTTTTCCATAAATTTTTTTCATTGCTTTTGGATTGGGTTTTTGGTCATTGTTGTGTAATTGGTTGTGTTTTGGTCTAAAGTGTTTGAGGTGGATTCTTTTAAAGGGTCATCTACTTTTTCGCTTCCCTATTTGAATCTTTGTATACGATCTTGTATTCACCCATGAATGTGGGTTTGAAATTTAAGGAACCCCAATCATCATCTAATAGCTTTTTGATTTGTTCAATATGTTGTTGTTTGTATTTTTGTTGGATGGGTTCCACTTGCATAGTTGGTGTTAATGTGTTTAAATGATTTTCTTTGTTTTTCTCAATTTTCCAACAACTATTTGGTTCAAGGTCGGCTTCAAGTGTGTACACTTTGTTATTGTGAAAGAATTTCATTTTGTGATGAAGAGTGGAAGGCACTGCATTCATTTCATGAATCCATGGTCTACCTAGAAGGAGATTATATGAAAGTTCATGAGGAATAACATGAATTTTTGTATCCAATGTGGCCACTCCAACTATAATAGGAAAAGTGATCACACCGAGTGGTTTTTTTTCTATATCATCAAAGCCCTTAATAGATAGAGAATCAGGTTGAATTTTTTATCTATCCACACAAATCCTATCCAAGAGTTTTACACTACACACATTTAGAGTTGAGATATTGTCAACAAGGGTTCACTTTATCCTTGTCCTTTTGTATTGAGATATTATTTGGAAATCATCATTTTGTTTTGTACATCCGAAGGGGGAAGTTCACTTTAGTAGAAAACATTGTCAGCATTTAATCCTTAATTATAGATGGTATGTCATTTGGTTGTGCATTAGAAAGGATAGGAACGTGTTGTAGGGCCATTTGAAGCATAGTGTGAAAGGTAGGTGAAGTCTAAAGTAAATCCTATAGGGATATCTTTGTAGGAGTGCTCTTAAGTTGTTCAATAAGATCATACTCCCTAAGGTTTGAATTTATGTGAGGAGCACTGGGAAAGTTGGGATTAGGAAAATGTACAAAGATGTTGGGGTTGATTGGTGTGGTGACAGATTGTTTCAAGTATTGTATGTATGAGCAACGATATTTTGGTGTGACACATTATTCTGAGGTGGGTAAAGGGTGAATTCAGGTTTGTGTTGAGTTGGAGGTTTGTATGATGGTGAATAAAGAATGAGTTGAGGTTGGTTTTGAGTTTGTGGTTTGTGTGAAGGTGGGTAGAGAATTAGAGGGTTCTTAGGATGTCCCATAGGGTATGGAGGAGGTCCATTAATCAAGGGGAATTGAATGGATTCTTGTGTATTCATAACCTCAACGGTCTTGGTGCAATGTATTTCTAATGAGGAGAAATCTATAATCACCTTTTGATCTAAGGAAGACACATTATTATTCTTGTGACTTTCTAGCACCATGATATTCTTCCTAGAAGGAGATTTTTTAGGAGTACACATCAAATGTGCTTGGCATTCATGGATTTGTTCTTCTAAAATGACTTCATCGCAAATAGGTAAACGATCAATGGTTGAATTTTCATGCTCAATAAGTGTTTTCCTCAGTGAAGGGGGGACAACTAAGATACTCATGATAGTCATTGATTGTGTTTTCTAACAACAAAGTATCTTCTTTGCAACTAGGAGAGATGTTAGGAGAAGAAAAAATGTTAGTGTCTTGATTACCTATGGTTGTATTATTTTGGTTATGAATGTCTTCTCCACTAAGAGAGGTAAAAGGAGAGAAACAACTAGGATTCTCAAAACTCTCATGAAGTGATTCTTCACCAAGGGGAGAGATATTAGGAGAAGAACAAGTATAATCATTAGGAATGTCCAAGGTTGTAGTCTCTTTCACAAAAACACTCTCATAGGAAGGGCATAGCAAATATTTTTGAACATGTTTAAATATGTAAGATGCTAACATTGGTTGAACAAAAATTTAAAGTACACTTGTAACCATGTCATGCAATGTTTCAAAAATATAAACAATGTATATGCAAGGATGCAAAACATTTTTATCTAATATATGCAAAGCTTGAAGAATGAAAATAATGATATGTGAGAATGAAAAACACTTTCACCAAAGCTATGCAAATTTTTATGAATAGAAATATTGTGTAAGAAAAAGTGAAAAATAATTTTATCAATGTTATGCAAAACTTTAGAAATATGAGCATATTCAGATCTAATGATGCTTGCAATTGAAATGATTTCAAAATTGACTATCCTAAATTGATGTTTTCAAGCTAGATACATAAAAAAAATGTTTCCAAAACTTTCTAGACTTATAGTATATGATACTAGGAGGGTTAGGAAGCACAAAAATGAGGTTTTTGAAGCTGTAATAGATATCGAAAAATATGGACAAGGAATAAATCGCCCAGAATGGTGAATTAGTCATAGTTAGGGTTTTCTCAAAATTTTCAAAAAAGTTTAATTAGTTGTGATGCTTGTTAGTATGTATGACCTTAATACTAAAACAAAATGTAGTTTTTAGATGTTTTTCAATGATTAAAATGCAAAAATGAAAACTATATGCACTTTCACTAATGCAAATTTTGAAAACCCTAAAATGCAAATTCACCAATGCAAAATGCAATGCAATGTTAATGCAAGATAATTCTATAATGCACTAGAAATCAGAAGAAAAATGTTCAAACATCAAGATCACCAAATGTGGACAAAGATTTTGGCAGCCTAATGCTCTCTAACACTTCTAGGGTTTTGACCTAAAAGGAGAGAGATGGGCCAAAATAGGCAATGTGCTCATTCAAGATTAATTTAAAAATGGATGTAATGAGATGAACTAAATGCAGAAAATGAAAAAAATCTATTGATTATTAATGCAAAACTATTGAAATGCAGCTTGTTGGAAAGCACATTGTGATATGCAAAAACACCTAAAAATGAATGCAAACTGTAACAGAAATGAATGAAACTGCATGTGTGCAATTGATATCTTGTTGTAGATTGGAAACAGCTTTTGGAATGTTGTTAATGCTAAAAATTTGGCCTACTAGGACTCATTCGCCATTCTGGGCGAATTAGTCCCATATCTGGGAAACTATTCTGGAGCCCATTTCAGAAAAATGGGTATCCAAAATTGCAAAAAGCCTTTTTTAGGCCTGGTAGTGTGACTCATTTGCCACTAATGGTGAATCAATCCAATTTTGAATTTCTAAAAAATTCAAAGTGGAAACAGAAGCCCTCAGTTTGTACTTCGGTTCTCTACAGGTGTTCGCTTCTGAAACTCTGATTTATGTCACTGAAAGTGACTTTTAATGGATTTTTTGACTTGGTAAAGAAGGAGATGTATTCAACAACTTTTCAAATTGATCTTTAATGATCTCCAAGTCTTCAAGTTTCCTAAATATAGAAACACACAAGAAGAAAAAATGATGAAGATCCTGCCCTTGAATGTCTGAAAAATTATCTTAAATGACTTTGAATGTTAAAGCATAGCTTGCTTGACTTGAGAAGGAAGAATGATGGATGAATAATGAAGAATTATTTAGATTTATAGTTTAGAGACTTGTATTTATAGGCAATTCACCTAAATTTTCTGTTAATTTGATCCCCAAGGCTGACATGAAAGAAGAATAAACTTAAAATCTAAGATTTCCTACTCAAACGTCAAAATTGGTTCAAATGGGACTCATTCAACATCAAGGGTGAATGGGTCCCACCTAGATGGGATTGATTTTCCCCTAATGATAAATGGGTAACATAAGGGCCATTCTACTAGCTAGGCTTCCAAGAAATAAGGAAATCAGATTTATATGGTGACTTAGTCAATTATTTCATCAAATTATGCATCGAGATGCACAATATGGGGCCATAGGGACCTATTAATGATTATTTAAAGGTAATTTAGGTCTAGGAGCACAAAGTTCAATGTGAAAGTGTGATTAAATATGCTTTACAACACTAAAATAAGGTCCACATTGCTTAGAAGGGCACAACATCCAATGTGAATGTGTAAGACACATTAAAATGCTAGATTAAAGTCAAGTTTAATTTAAAATACTTCTAATTTGTTGTGAGAATACATTTAAATATATTTTACAATGTTGTATTAGGGAAAAATAGGTCCATTAGTCTAGAAAAGTGTGAAATTCTTTTACAACACTTTACAACACCTTTACAAGAAATTGTTAAATGCCTTTTATTTAGTTTGCAAGGGTCCAAGACCTAGTGTAGATGTGTAAAACACCTCACAACACTAAATCAAGGCCTTATTAAGTCTAATTTATCATCAATTATTCCCATATGAAGCAAGCAAAAAGGGATACTTTTTCCATGTCCACACATCGCATTCTCGCATATAGAAATGACAAGTGTCACCAATTGAAAGAAATACTGAGCAAGTATCATTTTGATGGCGATAATTACTATCCAATAAACCCATAAACCACCATTCAAACACCTTATCATGTAATAGTTGTAGAAAATTCTCTTCTCACTATTACATGACCTTTCCTATCACCTATCTCGGTTAATTCCTGTCTTGCACTCAGTGGGCATAAGAAGTTGCTAGCATTGTCCTAGTAATGTATTTTTCATTGTCTCTTAGTAGTGTTATTCACCTTCCATTTGTACCAATCAAGACTGGGAGGAAAATGACTTTCTTGTCGGTTGACTTGCATTATCCTTACTAGTATTTGGCATTTTCTTTTTCTTTTTCTTTTGTATGTTTGCATGTGCATATTGTGTTCCCCCGTAATGTAACATTCAATGTTCTCCTTTTCTTTGTGACATTATTCTATGTGTCCTACATTGCTTTTTCCATTTTCTTTATCTTTTTCATGTGTTTCCCTTTTGGGGATGATTCAAGGCATTTTGACCGCAATGTCTCTTTCATGTTGACCCAAAAAGCCCTTTGTTTTCTTTTTCTTTACCCTTTTCTTTTCTCTTTTCCTTTTGGGGATGACACAAGGCATTAAGACCGAAATGTCTCCTTCATGTTGACCTAAAAGATTTGTGTTTTTCTTTCACCTTTTTGTTTACTTTTTGCTTGTGTTTTCCTTTGGGGGATGCTACAAAATGTTGAGACATCCTATTTATTTTCCATGTTGATCCAAATGGATATTTCTTTTTCTTTGTTTTCACTCTCTTTGTTTCATTCTTCCAATTCTATGTTTTTGGGGAATGATGATAGTTTTGATCTCTTAACAAAACATTGCAACAAAGAACATATTGAGCCCAAATCCATAGATCCCTTATGTGTTTGGTGTTTTTATTTTGGGGGAAACCCCTTCATTTTCTTTTTCCCCTTTTCTTCACATGACGTAAACTTACTCAGAAACATATGACTTGTCATAAAGCTTTCCAAGTTGGCTCTCATGTCTTTCTTTTTGCATTTTTCATGTGCGACTTTAAAGTAATTTCTCACAATATAGTGTGTAGCAATTCCTTTAAAGTGGGAGCATACATTGGTATTATTCATTTGTATTTTTTTTCTCCATTCTTAGTGCAGCCTTGTTACTTCATATGATGTGTTTTTTCGCTTTATGGATGACATTGGGTGTAATGTCCTTCATGAGCGTGATCTATCTTAGCATATTATATTCCTCTTGGTGGCTTCATGTGACACACTGCATCCCCTAAGTTGCAAATTTCTATTCTTTGATTGGTCCTCTCTTGGAGAGATTAGGCACAATGTTCCCTAAGTTAAATACCTCACATGAACTAAGCAAGACTTCTTTAAATATCTTTTGCATGTTACATTTGTTAAATGGCCACCTTGCATAACATAGCTTGCATGCCTATGGTTCCATCACATTTATTCATGAGCTCCAAGCATACAAATTTTTTGCTTGTCTCGTGAAGCTCAAAATGTCATTTTCTTTTGTGGTGCCTTATTAAAGTTTTGAAAAGGAAAAAATAGGTTTTCTGGGACCTGAAACCGAAAAGTTTAAACAACAAAAGATAACAAAATAAGTCCAAACGAACAATCCCACAAAGGAAACGACAGCAAAAAAGACAGCAGGGTCCAAAAAAGGACCACCCAAAAAAACCAGAAACAACAACGACCGCACTACTCCAAGGTGTTCAACAACTCCTCAGCCTCCATTTCAACATCCTTCATATCCTGTAACCCCTGCTTGAACTAATGTGACAAGTTTCCTCTGGGTACGAAGAAATCCCTTCAAGCATCTGCAGCCACTCTGTCCGCGTCCAAATCCACAACCAGCGAACCCTTTTGATTTTTTTTGAGCTTTTCCACCATAGCATTGATGATGATGGTGTTATGCCTGGAAATTTTGTGATTGTTCGCCACCGTGGCCCTAATATTTTGGCCTATCTTGGATATATTGCACTCGATACTGGTCAATCTTTCCTCCTGCGAAAGCTGTCTTTTCCTTGGTAAGGGGGTTTCCTGTCCTTCAGTCTCTTTACAACTCCAACTCATCTTCTGCTCCAAATCCATGACCCTGTTGCTTAGGTCCATATTACGGCCTTTCAAATCACAGATTTCCTTCTGGGTCCACTTGAGAATAGTGAAAAGACCATCTATACTTTTCTCCGCCACACCCACAATGTCCTCAGGATTGAGCTTATTCAAGGCCGAATTAATTTCATCCTGATTAGGGGAATCATAAGGGGCATTCCCAAATCTTCCAGACGCAGGGGCACTAGGAACCGACTCCTTACTGACCATAGGTTTATCAGAAAGAATTTCCATGGAATTCCCAGAATACGAGACAAGTTTAGTAACAGAGGTACCTTTAAGACCGAGCCCAATCAAGAGGTGCCTTATTAAAGTTATCAAGAGGTATAACTTTGGTATGGTTGAGTGGGAAGTCAATTTTTGAGGCATGACTTTCCCCATAGCCACCTGTACATGTGTGAGTGCATACCAGCCATAAGTGTATGTTTCTCACCATTTAGGCCCTCTCACCCAGCAGACAACCATGAGTTCCATCACCTAAGAGTGAGTATACATTTCTTTTTCTAGAAAAAAAACCTACATCTGATCCACAATGGGATGGAAAAATGATAGAAGCTTGATCTAACTCTCTTTTTTCCTTCTCCTTTTCTCTCTTTCATCATTTTCATGTGTGTTCATTTGTGTTTATGTTTGGTTTTCCATGGGATCTTGATCCTAGGGGCTTGATCATCCCTCTTGATGTTCTTTGTTTCATCTTACCAAGCATCAATGTATTTGGATCCCTCTTCATATGCATGTTGTGCTACTTTAGTGTTATTTTGAAGCAAGTTCATCCTCTCACTAAAGTGGGGGCTTAATGTGTCACCCAAAAATGTATACATGGACATTTTTATGCTCATTTGAGTCTTTCTTATGGATTTTGGCTTTATTTTACCTAGATTTAATGTTGTAATGTGGTCAACACATTCACATTAGGTCTTGGTCCCTTGTGAAGCATTAATAATTCTAGGATGTCATGTAAAAGTGTTGTGAAGTGTTGTAACCAACTTTCACACTTTTCTAGGTAGGACCCTTTCATTATAATTCACCTAAACAACCCCTTTTTATTACTTACCAAGTCTTATTTCAAAGTGTTCTAAAGAGTTGTAATAAACTCACACTTTTCTAGGATTGTCATCACTAATTTGACCCTTTCCTATATTTAAATGACCCCTTAAGTGTGTTTCATAGAATAATCCCATTAAACATCATTTAATGCACTTTAATTCTTGACACCTAGTAAAATTTCCCTAGTGGGACCAAGTGGGACCAAGTCACCACTTGGGGTGACTTAGTACCACTAGACACAAAAATAAAAATTATTTTAATTTTCTAGTAGGATTTTATTCTCCTAACCTTGAGGTCAGCCTGTGATGTGTTATTTTTGGGAAATATTATAAAATCAAGTATAAATAAAGGGTTTTCCTCTCATTTTCATTCCCGCTAATCTAATACATCCATTCACACAATTGCATTCATTCATTCATAGTTCTCAAGCATTCTAAGCATTATCAAGCATCCATTGAAGCATCTACTTGCATATCTTTAGATTTTTACATCAAGGGTTTGGTGAGTTGTAGAATTGAATGTTGTTCATTCATCACTCTCTTTATTTCATTTCATTTTCAAGGATTTCATTACCAAAGCAAACCCCTATTCTCTAACCCTTAATCCTGTTCCCCTCTTTGCATGTGTGTTTTGCAGGTCTTGTATGCAGATTTGTCAAAGAGAAAGGTGTTAAAAAGTTGTCAACAATCCACCAAATTCATTCAAGTCAACAAATCCCTAATTGAAGCTTGGAGACCTCTTTTAGCCCATTTTTTGCAGAATCTAATATGGACACCTGTCAAGAAGAGAAGTGTAGAACGAAAGCTACATATTCTTGCCTTGAATTTCCTAAGATTCCCAGGTGGAATAAGTCACCATCTATGGCAACTTAGTACCATTTCTAGGCCTGAAAAGTGATTTATGTATTTATGCATACCCTTTTGGTAGAAACTTGTTCTGACATAATCTCCCCAAAATAGGACTAAGTTGCTCAGCTTGGCGTAAGTGTCCTAGTTGACTTCAACAACAATATTTTTGGGATTCCAAAGCCTCTATCCATCCCACTTATTTTTTGAGGTGCACATCTCCAATCTCCTTTATTTATGATATTGTTTACTTGCATTCTTAGGTCATTTTTGCATATCACAATGTGTTTTCAAAAAACTTGCATTTCTTAGGATTTACATTAATAATTCATTTCCTTTATCATTTTATTGCATTTAGACACATTTCATTTATATTTTTATTAGTTTTGAGTGGGGACATTACGCATTTTGTCCCATCTCTCTCCTTTTAGATGAAAAACCCTAGAAGTGCAAGAGAACTCTGGGTACCAAAATTGGTGTCCACAATGTTACTTTGAGAGATTCCCTTCTTGTATTGCTAGTGATTTTCCTCTCCCATATATTTGTTCTAAAAAATCTCCCATGAGTTAAGGCACATAAATCTAGTGGTTCTGAGTATTTTTGTAACCAAACATGACATGAAGGCATGAGTAGAAATGTGATTACATTCTCTAGCAATCAATCCAAATGATCTATCGTTGTTTTGTTCTTTTACATTCACTATTATTGGCTACAAGAGGATGTATGATTTTGGAATCATCAAGACTTTGGTAATCTATAAGTGCCTTGTAATCTTTATGTTCAATTACGCTAATCAATAAACCACTTCTTCATTGTTATTTTTGGGTATACACTAGAGCAAGAAAATAATACGTACACTTAGTCATTTGGATGCATAGTTTGGCATAGTCAAAATTTGTAGAAGATATTCAAAGGTATTTATAAAGATGAAGGTGTGGGATTCTTTTTTCCTTAGATATAAGCATATCTCTTACCTTAACATGTATAATGTGTGCATGTTGATCAAGGATTTAGATCAATTTTGATGTTGGTAGTCTCTCCATGGTTATGGGAAGTCATAAAAAAGGACCTGTTGGAGTGAAGGTAGGTAAGGACTATCAAATTTCTATGTGGCATATTATTGCAACAAATGTAGTTGTTATTATTTAGTTGATTTGTAGAAGGTACACTCCTATGTTGAAATCTCAATGTGTCATGTTTGTTTTGAGTATCATTTTGATTCAAAGAAAAATATGTTCATTTTGATGATAGGTCTAGATACTAGTAACATTATGATATTCTACAAGTTTGAACTCAATGTTATCAGTATTTTCATTTCCACTATCAATTTCAATGTTGAGACTCTTGAGTTTCAAGATGTTCTTGTAGTCATTGCAAAGAAGATTATACATGTCATTCAGATTAGGGTTATCTTTGCAACATCTGACAAGGCCTCTAAAGATTCATCAAAAATATAAAATAGATAAACTATAAGTCTTGAGTTTATTGGAGGCTGGTGGTATTAGAGGATGTAGGAATTTCCATCATCTCAAGTCAACTTCGCACTTTGAGATGATGCTTTGCATGAGAAGTGTTTTTGGATTTATTTTTTGCATTTTCCCTTGTTATTACTAATAGATTTGAAGATACATGTATTGTGAAGTCTAATTTTTGGACATAAGTAAGGGGTTTGGTGTTGAGCTCACTATGGATGGTTGTCTAGTGAGCACTTGAGGCTGTGGTCAAAATTATACCCTTCTGAGGGTCATAAGACAACTTGATGGAGCCATGTATTTAGACAGCTCAATATGGATTACTGTTGAATAATTCAAGAGTTCATCAAAGGGAAAACTCAAGAATTCAACTAGGTGCTACACCTTTATGAGGGTTAAGAGATAGCTTTATGGAGCTCTACCTGATTCAGGATTTCTTTATTCAAGGAATATCTTCACAAAGATGAATATTCATTTTGTATTCAATAATTTTTGTTATGTAAGCCTTAAGGGGGGATCCCTTGGCAAAGTGAATAAAATATTTTAAGGGATAAATTTTTAGGAAGAATGAAATAAGTGCAGAATTTTGGCAATATTACATTGCTAACAAATTATTTATGTGGTTGTATTTGCATCTATGGTAGTTACTCACAACTCTCCTTTATGTGGTTGTATCTACATCTATGGTAGTTACCCATAACTCTCCTTATAATGTATTTGTTCCTATAATGTTCACATTACATTGGATTCATTTGAGCTTTCATATAGCTAATTGGGCTTGAAAATCATGTATGTTAATCCTTTGAATTGAATTAAAACCTTGGCGAGTGCATTCAGGAGGAAAGCCCTATGGAGAGCTTATACTATCCAAACATTAATTGTAAATCATCTAATTCTTGGGGTCAAATGAGGTCTTTTCCAAAGTCATGTTAATAAATCCTTTTTGTGCATATCCTGTAATCATGGAATTCCATGAAACCACTTTTTTTCAAGGCATTTTGTCAAACAATTCATGGGCCTTTTCTATGCTTCCACGTGTTGCATATATGTATACTAGAGAAGTTGTAAGTACAATATCTAACAAAAATATTTTATCCTTTATGCGTTGACGGTTGTCCATACCTTATTCCAAAGATCCCATTTTTCATAGGCTGGGAAAATGTTGGCAAATATTTTCAAGTTTGGATTGACAACTGCCAATTTCATTTTCTTGAGATTTTCTAAAGCCTTTTCAATGAACCCACTTTGTGAATATCCTACAATTAGGGAATTCCATGATAACACATTTCTTCAAAGCATTCTGTCAAAAAGTTCACATGCCTTGTCTATGCTTCCACATTTTTCATACATGTCTACTAGAGCATTTCCAATGACATCTGATAAAATTCCCCTATCCTTTATTCCCTTATGGATACCTATACTATATTCCAAAGCTCTTTTTTTGGTACAGGCTAAGAGTACGCTAGAAAATGTAAATTGATTGGGTTAGAGATCTATTTGTTACCTATGTTGAAATCGTGCAATTGCTTTGTGAGGACAACCATGTTTTCTATATGTTGCAATAACCATATTCTATGAGAGGTATTTATGTGATCAAACATATTATGGGTTTCCCCAAACTTTCAAAGTACGAGAATAGTGAGTTTAAGTTTTCTTTACTTATGTGCGAGAACTATTGGCTCTCGACTGCTTACCCTAATGAAAACTATTTATGGGAATTGTTGACTACTAATTGTAACAAAGATTGTTTAGAGGAATGGAAACAGGTGTTGGAAAAAGTAACGGATTGAATAGACCTTGTGCAACACACAAGGAAGTCTTGAAAAATTGATGTCTTTAAAACACAACAAAAATGGTGAAAAGTGAGTAATGGACTAGATCTATGCAATCATCTTGCATGGCTATGGAGGTTGGAACAACCGTAGATATGCAAAAGTAGGTCTCTCACTTTGCATAAGGCAATGCCTTTGGCATAATAAATGAAATGCAATGTCAAATAATATCAAAATTCAAATATTGATAAAAATAAAATTTAAAAAAAATTAATAATAAATAATAAAATTATTAACTTAATAAATGATTAAATAAAAAAGAAACTATTTTTTTAATTTATTAAAATTAAAATATTAATAGAATATGTACCTAAAAAATATAATTAATACAAACAATATTAACATTAATTGAAAGATAAACTCAATATTAACAAATAAAAAATTATTATAAAATTGAACATAAATAAAATAAAATTAATTAATTAATTAATTTTTAAAAATAAAAATTGAACTTCAAAGAAACTATTAAAAATGTTAAATGATAAAATTTTAACTTTTATAATAAAAATTATAACACCAAAAAACACTAAAAATAAATTAGACCTATTAAAATGATAAAAATTCAATTTGTAATTTATTGATTTATTTAACTCAACTTATATATATGAATAGGTATTAAAATAAATTTAAAAATTTTAAATAGATAATTTATTATTTATACATTATATTTATTCTATATTACAATATAATAATTATAAAAATCTTAAAAATAAAATTAATATTTAAAAGGTTCTAAATATTTATATTTTATAATTAAAAGAAATCTAAAAATCTAAATTTGAAATTTGTAAAAGAAAAAATAGTTGCATTATTATCCTGTATTTTCTTAGTTCAAAAATAAGATTGAATAAGAATGCATCATTATTATTATTATTATTATTATTATTATTATTATTATTATTATTATTATTATATACTAGCACTTGCACTTAAAGATCAATGATTTGGCTCATAGAAAACTATAAGTTCACTGGTAGAAAACTATATGGTTGTGAATATGTTAAAGTATGTGTTTGTGCAATTTTTTTTTATTATATACTAACACTTCACTTAAACAAGGATTTCACTCATTACAAGAACTATATTTCATTCATAGAGAACTATATGCATGTTAATATGTTAAAGTATGTGTTTGTGCAAGGATATGTTGCATGGGGATGGATTAAACAATGAATAACAAGTGCAGAGCAGAAATTTTACGAAATGGGATTCCATCAATTGAATTTCAGATTGATGTGTACAATTCTTGTAGCGATGGGTTGCTTTTTGGAAGGAGGCTCTGCTTTGGGAGTTGCTCGGAACGCTGGAATGCCAGCAATTCTGAGGAAGAATCGACTGCGCGATGGTTTTCTGGAGAAGTTAAAGAGCTCTCGAATCACCAATTCCAATGTTTCAAGTCTAAGCAAAGCTTCGTACGATGCATACAACTATACCCAAGTTCTGGACCATTTTGGATACACGCCAGAGAGCTATCAAACCTTTCCCCAACGATATTTCATAGACAAGTCCAATTGGGGTGGCGCTCAAAGTAATTCTCCCATATTTGTATGGTTGGGTGAGGAACAAGCAATTACAAATGATGTCGGGGCTAACTTCATGATAGACCAGGTTGCTAAATTCAAAGCTCTTGTGGTCTACATAGAGGTAGTATTACAATTTCTCGTGAACTCCGTGTCCATATTTCTTATATAAGTTGAATAAGTTCAGTTCATTCATTTTCTTGGACCTCCTGCTTTGATAAGTATGTTAGCTATTAGGGTTAGGGTTAATTGTGGGAATGTATGTAGCACCGTTATTACGGGACGTCAATGCCATTCGGGGGAGAGGAGGAGGCGTATGCAAATGCGAGCACAATGGGTTATTTCACATCGACCCAGGCCTTGGCTGATTATGCGACCATCATTGTCCATTTGAAGAAAACATTAAATGCTCAGAATTGTCCAGTTGTAGTGGTTGGTGGATCCTATGGTGGAAGTAAGTAGGATTTTTTTCGCATGACCCAATATTCTGTGTTGGAAGTAAGTGGTATTCAATCATTGAAATGGTATTGTGCAGTGCTAGCTGCCTGGTTTCGACTCAAGTATCCGCACATAACAATTGGTGCCCTTGCAGCATCTGCACCTATCCTTTACCTCGACGGTATCGCTCCCACTTATGGTTTTGACGACGTTGTCACCAGAGATTTTAGAGTACGTTAATTTATCTCTTTCAGCTAATATCACCCTTATTATCATTAAATTTGACTACCGATATTATAATGCAGAACGCATGCGACATCTGCTACAGAAGAATTAAAGAATCGTGGGATATGATGGACAAAATGGCGTCTAGCACCCAGGGCTTGCTAAACCTAAGCAAACTATTTAACACTTGCGAGTAAGAAACAAGAACCTATTCTTTATGGAGACATGCATTCACAACGAGATTCATGCGAATCATGCAATCGCTGTTGGTTGCTTTTTGTTGGAAACTATAATTTCTCCCCGTTTTGGATGTTTTTGCATGAGCAGTAGTGTTGAAACTAGAAATGAACTTAAGATTAGTCAGGCTCTTCTATAGTTTGCATGAATTTGTTTTCATGTTTAGCTGTCAGTTATTTTAGTTTATCATCTTCTTGAATGGTCTAAGACCTCTATATGATACAGATGCAATTGGTTTAATGTTAAAATTATTATCAGCTTGATCTAACCATGCAAACATTTTGCATGTGTATTTCTTTTATTTTTCAGTTCTTTTGATCAGCGAATAGCTTGATCAATTAGCCTGTTTAGTTTTCTTTATAAATGTATACTGTTGCGGAATATTAAAACAAAGTGGAATAATACAGAGAATGTTCCTTTTGACCAGGTATTCCTGCTGCAGGAATATTACGGATAAGGACGCCTTGTACGATGAGCTTGAATCAATGTACGAGAGCGCAGCACAGTACGATTTCGAAGAAGTTAAAGGAGTAAATATACTACCTAAACCTTCTCTGCATACCAATCTTAGTTATATTATGTAACCTGGGCTTTCTGCAGATCTGCAACGCCATCAATAGCCTACCGGAAGATGCAGACACTGTTAGCAGAATAGCGGCTGCAGCAAATTACTCATACGAAGGGCAGTGCTTGGATTTGGGACCGTTCAATTTTACCAAATCGGGATGGGACTGGCAGGTAACTGAGAGTTCTTTCTTTTATTAGAACGAAATTAAGCTGCTCGTCTAACAGCTTCTTTTAATCGGCAGACTTGCACTGAAATGGTGTTTCCATGGACCGGTTCTCCTGGCGTGACAATCTTTCCGCCTTACCACTTTGATATCAAGTCGTATTCCAGGGAATGCTACCTCAATTACGGAGTCGTGCCACGCCGACACTGGGCTACAACTGAATTCGGAGGACACGTATGTAAATTTTAATCTACTATCGAATTTTGTCAAAAAATGTTACAGTCGAGTCATTTCAAATGTTAGTTACAGTTAAACAGACAATAATTTGGTTTGGGGTTGATTTTTTTTAAGATGGCCTTGGTTATAATTAACGTGCAGGACATAAAAAGAGTGTTGAAAGATTTTGGAAGCAATATCATTTTCTCGAATGGGTTAAGAGATCCATGGAGCGCTGGAGGGTAAGTGAAAATTCTTCTGAGTTTTCATTTTCATTAATCGTTGTATTATTTTTTACTTTGTTGCTAATCCAGTTAAATGGCTATGTTGTGAATGGAATTTCAGTGTGTTGGCGAATATTTCTGAGAGCATTGTAGCTATTACCACTGAGGAGGGTAAGTTGGTTCAGACTGTTTTTTAACCCCACAATCAAACAGAAATAATATTATCTTATATAAATTGAATGTCATGCAGGAACGCATTGTCAAGACATTGCTCAAAGTGCCAGTGACGATCCGGCCTGGCTGAAAGAGCAACGACAAAAAGAGATAACCATCGTCCAAAAATGGATTAATGATTATAGAAACTAATTTAATTGTTTACGCCATTCGACAATGTTTCTCCGTGTAGGTTATAAAACCATTTTGAAGTAATTATCGGAGCACTATTAGAAGAATGAAGAGTTCAATATATTCACCCATTCTAAATTAATATCCTTTTAGTTTTTTTGATATTTCTGTAGTTTTGAACCCTAAAAAAACATTATGCAACATTGAATTGTAATTGTTGTTCCATTGTGTGTACCAGAAATTATTATCCAATAATACATGTAGATATTAAAACAATCAAAATTAATTACAATCTTTCTAAAATGTGTGTAAACGAGAGATTATAATTTATATTTTTTTTCTTGGATATTTATTTTAGTTTTGTTGATAGATATGGTGTTTTTAAGTCATTATTTGATAGATAATATCATAATATTATAGTATTCTAGATCTACTCACTATTAAAGTGAATGAGGTGGATCTAGAATGACACATACACTAAAATCTCATTGATAGCATGGATAAAATCACTGCATTCTCTTAAAAAAATCCAACTAGAAGATGAATAATTTAATTCATTACTCTCTTCACATGGAAGCAAGATCTTGTAGATAGTAATAGTATGATCACTTGAAGTGAGGGTCATGTCACTTGATTTAGTCACCTATTCAAAAAGGAGTTGTAATGCAAGCAATTTGATTCTGACAAAAGGAAAGTTAGGTTCCGAGCTCTCTTTGATAGAGTAGATTCTGAGGGGTGAGCTGTAATGGGTGAGCTCCGCTCAATTCTAGAATATAGACTCTATTCTCTAAAGACACTATTCTAGAATTTCTCTATAGACTCTATTCCTAGAATCTATAATCCTGTATTCTAGAATCTAGACGTAATACTGCTCTCTCGGTGAAATAGTAGTAAAGGTTTTTGGGGTAGGGCATGACATAGTGGCAATGCGGGTTGCTTGGAAGCGAGAGGTGAGGGGATCAAATCCCCTCCTAAAATTTTGGTTGAAGTTGTTTCAACCAAGTCGAAGGTGATAGGGGTGCCACATGCACCAATAAAATGGTACCATGTGGCACAATATGATTTGCTCGCTAAAGACACGTGTCCTAACTAGATTCACCCAATTTGACAACCATATGCTAACTCGACTGCTTACTAGGATGCCACGTGTCAAGTGTTGATTTTTCCAAGTCACTCTACGTTTGTTGACTGTGTTGCCATGTCACCATGCCACATTAGATGCCTTGTTGGATGCCACGTCGATGTACAATTTGTTGATGTCATGCTAATGTCAACATTCGTACAACCCTGGTCAACCTTATTACTTGTGAACTTTGACTAGTTGTAACTTTCACATATGAGCTCTTATTTATGGAAAATAATTTGTGACAATGAGCTCTTTGATTTGATGTCATTTTTTGCCAATTCCAAAATGATCATTTTTTTTACCCTTGCATCTAGCCTCTAGTATCTACTTTGACCCAATTTTGACTGACCATATCTCAAGCATATGAACTCCTTTTGAATCCATTCAAGTTGTGTTGGGTTCATTTTTTTGAGCTCTTCGACATGGTACTGATTTCTAGAGCATTTGAAACACTTCAATTATTTGGTGAAAATCCACCTAGATCAATCCTCCCAACTAGAGAGATTTTGTACCTCCAAAAGTTACATTTATTTAAAATTTAATTGAGGGAATGGCCTCCCCACTTGTCTTGTATCATATGTCCATTTGTACACCTGGCTCATCACCAAAATCAGGACTGCAATAATATTGTTGAACACATACATCATTCTATCACTTCCATAAGCATCTATATCAACTATTATAGCTATTGACAAATAACCACTGACTAATATCAAGCTGAATAATAATGTAGATACAAAAGAAAATGAAGCAACAACATGTCTATCTTTCACAACATGGACATTTTTATCCAAGGGAACCTCCAAATTCCCAACCATAAATTGAGGACTTGGACCATTAATTTGCTTTCATTTACTATGTCCTCGTGTTGTATTGTTGGTGTATCCTGTGACAATTGATTATGATTAGCCTTGATTACCTCAAGTTCATGTCTAGAACCACCTCACTTGATAGACATAAGAGACAAATAATTAATTGCATTAATTATCCTTTTCAATTGCCCTGTGTTTGCAAAAGATCTACTAGTCTTGATCTTGTGAGAATGTACAATATATTTGATGTCATCTTTAAACAAATGATAATGATTAAATTCCCTATAGAAAGCAACCTTTCGATCATACAAATACGGGCTACCGAACACTACCCCACAAACATCTAGTGGAACCACATCAAACTGCACCTCATCAACATACTTGCTTGTAATTATGAATCTTAAAGTACATTCCCTTGTTACTTGCAATTCATTGTTTTTGCAAACCCAACCTAGTGGATAAGGTCTTTGATGTGGTTTAGTTTTCAATCCAAAATTTCTTACATCTTCTGAGATTAGGTTAATTTGAGATCTACTATCTATGAGTGTATAAATTTAGTGTTCTTAGCAACAACCCTTATTTGAAATAGCTTATTTATTTTCCTATCTTCAGGTACATCATAGTCTTGAGGAGTAAAAGTATAACTAGCAATAGAAACAATAGAATCCTTACCTTTTAATCTAATTGTTGTTATCTTATTTTTCCTTTAGATTCTAAACCAAGATCCATAACAACATTTGCGTCCTTCTTATTACCTTTCTATTTACAAGCCCATTTTGGCTTCAATTCTAGATGTAGCTTCTAGCAATGATCTTCATCATGACCTTTCTTGCCATAATGAGAGGATCTAAACTTACCATCCTCCTTAATGGTAGTTATCTTCTTCCCCTTCACTATATCTTTGAATTTACCTTTAAGCTTAGATGGCTTCTTGTCATAATTATCAATGAAAGTACTCCTACCTCTTGGATCTAAGTGTGTGGATTGTACACATACTTCATCTAGATTACAAGGATTCAAAACCAAAATGGAATGTCTTAGATAAGAGTGAAGACCGCCTATGTACTCAAGCAATGTATCATGGGTGTACAATGGGACATTCAATGTAATAGCCCTTCTTCTTGAATTAATGGGTGTACTTTGGATAGTTTGACCTTTCCCCTACCTAAATTTTTTCCAGTTCATCATTAACTATTGCGTATAGCCTACGGGATAAAATTGCTTGTTAAGAGCATTAACAAACTATAACCAAGTTAAATTGACTCTACCATGAGCACTGTGAAATTTATTCATGTGTTCTACTCTCCCACTAGGTGAGAGTTGTTCCTCTTGACTAAAGAGTAGCTAACTAGATCCTAGAAGAATCATCTAAGAGACCTTGAACTCTATAGTACACTTCTACTTGTTGAACCCAATCATCTAATTTATTAGTATTTAATTCCCCACAATACTTAGGTAGATCAAATTTTACATCCAATTTAATTTTAGGCTTATGTGCACCCTTGAAAGGATTAGCAGAAGAAGTAGAATTTGTAGGAGAAGAAGAAGAAGATGGGGAAGAAGGAGAAGATGGAGTTGGAGGCATTTTTGGAGGCTTTTGATCACCTCCTAGTATTTTCCCTTTATCTTTCTGATCTTCTTGTTGTGATGAGCCTTCTTTCTCAAGTCGCTTCCGTTCTTGCCTGTCCTAAAAGGGTACTTCTAATATTGCCTTCATTTCAAGAAAAGCTCATTAAAAACTCTTCTCATAAAGCTCTTGACTCTATCCAATTTTTGTTTTTTCCATCTTTGATAAATTTCTTCATTTATTGATCTTAGGATTATATTCTAAAAGTGTTCCTTCACCTCGTTGACTCCTAGATCATGTTAGCATCCACTTCTACAATAATATTCAAACAAGGCTCTGATACCAACTTGATATGTGTTATGATCTATGACAATTGCATGTGAATGCTTAACATTTATAATGCTTAATTTGAAGGGCTTAAAATGTAATAATCTAATTAAAATGCTTATTTATGAACATAACAATAATAAAGTGATGAACATAATAAAAGAGAGATATAAGAGAAGAAAAAACACAAGTTGATAATGGAGTTCACCAAAATGGCTACGTCTCTAAGTCCCTCTCCTATAGAGTGATGGATCCTTGATTATGCTCCAAACTGATTATGAGGCATCAACAAAATACAATGTCAAGTCTTCATGAGCTTCAAAGTCTTCCTCCTTCAAATGCAACAAAGTGACATTCCTTCGATGCATAGATTTAGACAGTTAGAATCTCCATACAAATTCTCTCATAAGTTACCACTTACCTTCTCCTCACAAGCCTATACCCCCCTTTTTATACATAAAATTTTCCCAATATGGTTAATAACCATATGATTTACAAAATCAACCCATATCACCCATTTACAACATAAAGATCTTCATAATTCCCTATTTACAAAGGTAAATCACTAATATCCCCTTTACAAATCTTTAAAAACCCTTTAATAGCTTTTAAATTATCTTTCAATATCTTTTTAATTCATTTTAAGGCATTTAGAAATATCATCATTCGAGCTTTACAAATCATATATTTTTAAAGGATTAAGTTTTTTTAATTTAGAGGGTTAATATTTGATTGTTTTAGGGGATCGGCCTTTAGTTATTCGTTAAAAGAAGCTGAACCTGATTTTTTCTTAGCACTACAAGATGGTGGAATGGTCCTAATGGTTTTCGGGGGCGGGGAGGTGATTGAAATAGTGGTAAAGGTTTTTGGGGGCGGGGAGGTCGGTCAAATAGTGGTAATTTTTTTGGGGGCGGGGTGCAGCGTAGTGGAAATGTGGGTTATTTAGAAGTGGGAGGTGAAGGGATCAAATCCCCTATTAAATTTTTTTTGAAGCCATTTAAACCAAGCTGAAGGTGATAGGGGTGCCACATGGCACAATATGATTCACCAGCTAAAGACACATGTCCTAACTAGATTCACCCAATTTGACAACCATATGCTAACTCAACTACTTACTAGGATGCCATGTGTCACGTGTTGGTTTTCCACATCACTCTATGTTTGTTGACTATGTTGCCATGTCACCATGCCATGTCGGATGCCATGTCAATGTATAGTCTATTGATGTCATATTGACGTCAGCATTTGTACGACCCTGGTCAACCTTATTACCTACATACTTTAACTTGTTATAACTTTCACATATGAGCTATAATTTATGTAAAATGAGTGGCATTGGATTTTTGATAGAGAGCTCTTTGATTTGATGTCATTTTTGACCAATTCCAAAATGATCATTTGTTTTACCCTTGCATTCAACCTTTGGTACCTGCTTTGACCCAATTTTGACTTAGTACATCTCAGGCGTATGAACTCCTTTTGACTCCATACAAGTTGCATTGGCTTCATTTTTCTGAGTGCTTTGACATGGTACTAATTTCTATAGCATTTGAAACACTTCAACTTTTTGGTGAAAATCCACCTGGATTAGTCCTCCCCAGTATAGAGATTTTGGACCTCCAAAAGTTACATTTATTCATAATTTAATTTAGGGCATGACCTCCCCACTTTTCCTATATCATATTATCATTTGTACACCTCGCTTATCACTAAAATCAGGACTGCAATAATATTGTTGAGCACATACATCATTCTATCACTTCCATAAGCATCTACATCAACTATTACAACTATTAACCAAGAAACACTGACTAATATCAAGCTGAAAAACAATGTAGATACAAAATCAAATGAAGCAACAACATGTCTATCTTTCACAAGGGGAACATTTTTACCCAAGGGAACCTCCAAATTCCCACCATAAGTTGAGGACTTGGACCATTAATGCTTTCATTTACTATTTCCTCATGCTGAATTGTTGGTGTATCCTATGACAATTGATCATGATTAGCCTTGATTACCTCAAGTTCATGTCTAGAACCACCTGACTTGACAAACATAAGAGAAAAATCTTTAATTGCATTAATCACCCTTTTCAACCACACTATGTTTGCAAAACATCTACCAGTCTTGATCCTGTGAGAATGTACAATATACTTGATGCCATCTTAAAATAAATCATAATGATTAAATTCCCTATAGAAAATATCCTTTTGATCATACAAATATGGGATACCCAACACTATCCATGAAACATCTAGTGGAACCACATCAAACTGTACCTCATCAACATACTTGTTTCTAATTGTGAATCTTAAAGTACATTGCCTTGTTACTTGCAATTTATTGCTTTCACAAACCTAATCTAGTTGATAATGTCTTTGATGTGTTGTACTTTTCAATCCCAAATTCCTTACAACATCTTCTGAGATTAGCTTAATTTGAGATCCACTATCTATGAGTGTATCAATTTAGTGTGCTTAGCAACAACCCTTATGTGAAATAGCTCATTTATTTTCCTATCTTCAAGGACATCATAGTCTTGAGGAGTAAAATAAAAACTAGCAACAAAAACAAAAGAATCCTTACCTTTTAATCTCATTTCTATTATCTTATTTTCGTCTTCCGACTTTGAACCAAGATCCATAACAACATTTGCGACTTTCTTCTTACCTTTCTATTTATGAGCCCATTTTGGGTTCAATTCTGGATACAACTTCTAGCAATGATCTTTATCATGACCTTCCCTACCATAATGAGAGGATGTCAACTTACCATCCTACTTCTTAATGGTAGTTGTCTTCTTCCCCTTTTGTATATCTTTGGATTTACCTTTAGGCAAGTAGATGGCTTCTTTTCAGACATATCTATGAAAGTACTCTTACCTCTTCACTCTAAGTGTGTGGATTGTACACATCATCTAGATTACTAGGACTCAAAACCAAATGGAATGTCTTAGATAAGAGTGAAGCCCACCTATGTGCTTAACCAATGTGTTTTGGGTGTACAATGGGACATTCAATGCAATAGCCCTTTTCTTGATTTCATGGTTGTACTTTGGATAATTTGACCTTTCCCTTTCCTAAATTTTTTCTAGTACATCATTAACTATTGCATATAGCTAGGGGATAAAATTGCTTCGTAAGAGAATTAGCAAACTCTAACCAAGTTAAATTGACTCTACCATGTTGTGAAATTTATGCTCGAGTTCTACTCTCCCATCAGGTTAGAGTTGTTCCTCTCAATCAAAGAGTAGCTAACTAGATCCTAGAAGCATCATCTAAGAGACCTTGAACTCTATAGTACACTTCTAATTTTTGAACCAAATCATCTAATTTATTAGTATTTAATTCCCCACAATACTTAGGTAGATCAAATTTTACATATAATTTAATTTTAGGCTTATGTGTACCAAAGAAAGGATTAGTAAAAAATTAGAATTTGTATGAGAAGAAGGAGAAGAGCGAGAAGAAGGAGAAGAGGGAGTTGGAGGAATTTTTGGATGCTCCCGATCACCTCCTGGTCTTTTCCCTTTGTCATTTCGATCTTCCTACTTTGACGAGCCTTCTTTCTCAAGTCACTTCCGTTCTTGCCTCTCCCAAAAAATTACTTCTACCATTTCATCCATTTCAAGAAAATCTCATTGAAAACTCTTCTCATCAAGCTCTTGACTCTTTCCATCTTTCATTTTTTCCATCTTTGGCAAGGTTCTTCATTTATTGATCATAGGATTGTATTCTACAAGCGTTCCTTCACCTCATTGGCCCATGTATCACGTTAGCACCCACTTTTGTGAACTAGTCAAACAAGGCTCTGATACCAACTTGATCTGTGTTATGATCTATAAAAATTGCACGAGAATGCCTAACATTTATAATGCTTAATTTGAAGGACTTAAAATGTAATAATGTAATTAATATGCTTAAATGAACATAACAATAATAAAGTGATGAAAAAAATAAAAGAGAGAAGACAAAACACAAGTTGATAACGAAGTTTTCCAAAATGGATACATCTCTAGGTCCCTCTCCAACAGAGTGATCGATCATTCATGAATTATGTTCCAAACTAATTACAAGGAATCAACATAATACAATGTCGAGTCTTCATGAGCTTCAAATTCTTCCTCCTTCAAGTGCAGCAAAGTGGTGTTCCTTCGATGCATAGATTTAGACAGTCAGACTCTCCATACAAATTCTCTCATAAGTCACCAAGTTTACCTTCTCCTCACTAGCCTATACCCTAGTTTTTATACATAAAATTTTCCCAATATGGTTAATAACCATATGATTTACAAAATCAAACCATATCACCCATTTACAATATAAATATCTTCATAATTCCCTATTTACAAAGGTAAATCACTAATATCCCCTTTACAAATATTCAAAAACCCTTTAATAGATTTTAAATTATATTTCAATATCCTTTTAATTTTTTTTAAGCCCTTTAGAAATATCGTCATTTGGGATTTACAAATTATATATTTTTAAAGGATTAAGTTTTTTTTTAATTTAGAGGGTTAATATTTTTTTTTTTCAAGGGATCGACCTTTAGTTATTCATTAAAGGAAACTAAACCTGATTTGTTCTTAACACCACATGATTGTGCAACACTGGTAAGGGTTTTTCAAGTGGGGAGGTTTATCTAACCCACCTATTTTTAAAACTCAATTTCAAATAGTTACTAATCAAAACTAACCAACACCAAGAAAAGGCTAAGCACGAATCGTGCAATGCAAGTTGCTTGTGAGTGGGAGGTGAGGGGATTGAATCCCCTCCTAAAAGTTTGGTCTAATCCTTTTAAACCCCAGCGGAGGTGATAGGGGTGCCACGTGCACCAATAAAATGGTGCCACATGACACAATATGATGCACTTCCTAAAGACATGTGTCCTAAATAGATTCATTGAACTCAACAACCACATGCTAACTCAGCTACTTACAGGGATGCCACATGTCATGTGATGGTTCATCCACAACACTGTATGTTTGTTGACTATGTTGTCATGTCACCATGCCATGTCAGATCCCACATCAGATGCCTCATCAAATTCCATGTCGATGTATGGTCTATTGATGTCATTGTTGGGAATAGGATGCCATTTACTTACAATCCTAAACATATTTCATGTATCTCCTAAGTCCTTGGAAAGTGTTCCCCAACACTAGAATTAGAAAGAGATTAAATTCCAATGAAATGAACATGTAAATTGACATTTGTGATTATTCCTAAATGATAGGAACCTATGGGGACATCCAAGAAGAGCTCCTAAAAAATAGGAGCACAAGTGGCTGTGTGTTTACTTTGTTCGGAGTTGTGGTTAGTTGGATGAGTAAGAGGCAGCCCACAGTTTCTTTGTCTACCATAGAAGAAGAGTACATGACTGCTACACATGCCTCTAAAGAGGCAGTTTGGTTACAGAGACTTGGGAAAGGTATTGGTTTTAATTGCAAGAAAATTAGACTTGAATGTGATAGTCAGAGTGCTATTTATGTAGCCAAAAATCCTATGTATCATGCTCGTACTAAGAATGTTGATATATAGTATCACTTTGTGTGAGAAATGGTTGAGTGGGAAGGTATTGATTGAGAAAGTTGACACTTTGATCATTGTTTCAGATTATCTTACGAAACCAATTCCTATAGATAAGTTCTCTTGGTGCAGGAAGGCCATTGGCCTTGAGTCCTATACTTGATTTATAATCATGATTCCTTGTTTAGAATAATTGCAATGTATAATGTGGTGGGAGAATTTTGGAAATAGGATTCCATTTAATTGAAATCCTAAACATATTTCATGTATCTCCTAAGTCCTTGGAAAGTGTTCCCCAACACTAGGATTATAGAGAGATTAAATTCAACTGAAATGAACATATAAATTGACATTTGTGATTATTCCTAAATGATAGGAACATGTGGGGGAATCCAAGAAGAGCTCCTACAAAATAGGAGCACTAGGTGTGCCCACATGGAAGTTGGAACCCACCTTGCTTAATTTAACTATTTGGAGGATTGATAAGACTTTAGAAATACATGTTTTGTTCCTACAAATTAGGGATTTATATTTACATCATGAGTGGAGTGGCACTATCAATTCAGTATCAGTTCAGTTTAGGTTAGTTAAGTTAAGTTAAGTTAAGTTATGTTAAGTTAAGTTCAATTTAGTTTAGTTTAGTTCTGCTCAGTTATGTTATGTTCCGTTCTGTTCTATTGCAAGTATGAGCTAGTTTGGTGGTGTTGTCATTAATGTTGTCATTTATGTCAACACAATTCAGTATGTTGTATATTGTACATGTATAGTTGAGATGCTTCTGAGATGTTTTGAGTGAATGGAGCTATCTTTATGGTGTTGCACAGGTGTTGGTTTGATGAATTTCCAAGTTCTTTTGAGAAAATTAATAAAGAAGAGAAGTTAGAGTAATGAATGTGTTCAGAATGTGCTCCACATTTCTCCTACATTGACCCTATGCTTGTGTAGATCTATAAGTTTAATCATGATGATCTAGTGGTGATACCTCTTGAGTTTTAGCTTCTATTTTGATGGTACGTGAAAGTTACATTCACTGGTATATGAATTGTTCTAGCAGATTTGGTCTTCTATGGAATGGGATAAATTTTTTGCTCCATAGTCCTCTGTTGTTTGTTTCAAATCTTGCAGATCTAGGGAATCTCTTGTGAAGGTATTTTTTGTGCTCTAGAAAAGAGGTTTGAAGTTTGGTGATATGGAAGTCACGTTTCGTTGTTTTAGTATGAATTTGTACAGTTTGAATGGACTGGTGAAAGGTGTTTAGTGCTTGAAGTTTGGTGTTTTGTTGCAGATGTCTCTGGAAGAATCTGGGATGTATTCTAGTGCATAATGAAGTGTGTTGTTACGTTCGTGTGTCTTCTTCTTGTTAGGAAGCATGTACATCAATATTCTTTTGTTTTTTCATTAGGTTTGTCTAACCTAGTGTTTACACTTCATTTGAAGAATATAATTTAATTATGGAAGCATGTGGTTGATTTGAGATATTATATTTTATCTTGAATTTTTTTTTATTGGTCCACTCTCATTCCTTTCCATCACGTGAATGTTGAGTTTCTGACCTAATTTGAATTTATGAAATAAGGTATTTGTGGTTGACCTTGGAGTGAGCTTCTAAGGCTGAGGATGGTATAAAATTAAGTTGAATTGTGAAGAGTTGTATGACAGTGTGATGCAAAGTGACAAAAGTGAGCCACAAATCATAAGAGTAGAAGTGTGTGTGAGTGAGTTGTGACAACCATTCTTCATTGTTTCATATTCCTAAAGGTAGTGAGATAAAGGGTTCTATAATCCTGTAGATGTGTGTTAATTTATGTGGTGGATCTTTTGTTCTCTTGTATCTATAGGCAGTGAGCCTCCCTATTGGACAGTGAGTCCTTTCTGTAGGTAGTGAGCCTTAGTACTTGGGAAATGAGTCCTCTTTAGGCAGTGAGCCTTTGTATTCAATTTTATAACCTTTTATATTGTGAGTTAACCCGCACTATGGTTTTTCCCTTATTGGGTTTTCTACGTAAATATTTAGTGTTAATTGTGTTTATTTACTTTATGTTATTTGTGTTTCATACTTTTACTTAATAATAGAATAGTGTGATTGTGGAATTAATGAGAGTTGAAGTTTTAAGTTTAAATTTTGTGATAACTGATTCACACCCCCCTCTCAGTTGTCCTGCACTTGTTTAAGAATTGGTATCAGAGCATTGGTTCCTTGGTATAGAGCTTAACCGCTTAACAAAGATCTGATGGCACATAAGTTGGAAATCCCTATGTTTGATGAAATTGACTACAATGATTGGAAGGGAAAGATGAAATAATATATTATCTCTCTTTGTTTCAAGACTTGGAAGGTTGTTGATACAAAGTATACACCCCCATCTAGTGGTCTTACTACTACATATGATATTTTTGCTTATGAAGAAAATAAGAAGGCAAAGTATGCTATTTGCAATGGCTTATCTAAAAATGAGCAAGCTAAAATTATTTATTTGGATACTGTACATTAAGTCTGGAAGAAGTTGGAAGACATGTATGAAGGAAAAGAAAGAGTGAAATTGACAAAGAAGCTGGCGAAAAAGTGCAGATTTATGAATCTAAAAATGGAAGAAGGTGAAGTATTTACAAGCTTCTTTCAGAGGGTTGAATTGACTACAAATGAAGTTAGAAATCAAGGAGGAAAACTATCAAATGAAGATATAATTGAGAAGATCCTAATCACCCTACCAGATTGCTACACTGATAAGATCTCAGTTATTGAAGAAATGTATGATCCTAAGAAGTACACTTTAGAATAATTGTTCAGAACCTTGCAAGAATTTGAGATGAGAAAGCTTTGGAAAGAAGACAAGATGGAAGAAAATATAGAAATGAAATTTAAATCAATGAAGATTAAAGATGAACCAGATAGTGATGGTGTTGATGATTTGGAAGAAAACATCACCAGGAAGTTGATGAAAGGCATCAAAAAGTATAAAGGTATGTTTCCCTTTAAATTTTTCAGTTGTGATAATATTGGTCATTATGCTTCAAGATGTCTGAATAGAGCCGCACATAAAAAGAACAAGGATTATAGGGATAAGGATAGAAAGGATACGAAATATAAGAAGTTGGAATTTCTGATGATGAATCTCAGAATGAGGTTGATGATAGTGAATACTTATTCTTAGCTTTGGAAAACAAATATGTATCCACTAACCCTAGAAAATATGTAAGCGAGAAGGCTCTAGAGAATAAGATAAATAGGATGGAAGGTACTTTTTTTACCACTTTTCATGCAAGACATGATGAAGACTACTGGGTAATTGATTGTGAATGTTCTAATCACATGACCGAAGATAAAAGTAAGTTCACTAAACTTGAGAAATATGATGGTGGTTTAGTTATGTTTGGTGATTATTCAAGAGCTAAGATTTGTGGGAAAGGTATGTTCCATAGAAAAAAGGACACTTTGCTTGACATGGGATTAATTCACGATAAAATCGACTTAATGACTCGGACTTAATCTAGGGTTGTGAGGCATTTTATGTGTCCACACTAGGTCTTGGACCCTTATAAATTGAATAACATGCTTTTAATGGCATCTTGTAAAGGTGTTGTAAAGTGTTGTAAGATGATTTCATGCTTTTCTAGACTTAATAAACACATTTCTCCCAAATTCAACATTAGTGTTTAATAACATTATTACATTAATCTAGAAGGTTCTTAACTTAAATTTAATAATAAACTAGTGGTGTAATGTGTCTTGCACATTCACGTTAGTTCTTGTGCATTCCTAGGCTATGTGGACAAAATTTTAGTTTTGTAAAGTGTATTTAATCACTTTAACATTGATTTATGTGTCTCAAGCCCCATTTGATATTTACATAATCACTAATAGGTCCTTAATAACCCATATTGTGCATCCTGAGGTTCAAATTGATCAAATACCTAACAAAGTTGCAATTTAAACCTTATTTCCTTACCTCCTAGCTTCTTTGTCATTGGAATGGCCCCTATGGGACCCATTCACCATGCATCAGAAATAAGTCCCATGCAAGTGGGACCCATTCACCATGTGTGGAAAATGAGTCCTATCTAGCCCCATTTTCACCTTTGAGCCAGAAAAAGTGAAATTTAAAGTTTAATTTCACTACATGTCGGCCTGCAATGAGGTAAAATTGGGATACTAAGGCACAACTGTCTATAAATAATTTCTTTTATCCTCATTTTTACATCTCTCATCATTAATTCATCGTCTATCTTCTCATCCAAGTCAAGCAAGCTAGGGTTTCTTCATTAGAAGTCATCAAGTTACCCTTTTAAAGCATTCAAGGGATGAATCTTCATGTATTTCTATAGAATTTCAAGATCAAATCATCATGACAAGGTAATCATCTCCATTGTTGCATGTTTCATTACTTTATTTCATCACTTTGGTTTAATTACCTAAAGGGGTTTGACCAAGGCAAACCCCCATATCCTAACCTTCAACACTTTTTCCCCTTTGCATGTGTTTGTGTATGCAAATTTATCAAATGGAAAGGTGAGAAAAGGTGTACACATCTCATCAAAGTCATTCAAAGTGTCTCAAGCCCTATTTCAAGCTTGCAAAGAGTCTAGAGGTTGAATTTTGTAGATTCAGATTCGGGGAATCTTCAAAAACAAAATTGCAAATCCTAAGCCTCAAAATCCTATCCAGATTTCTCTATTTTCCAGAAGAGGACTCATTCTCCATTGATGGTGAATTATTCCCATTTATAGCCTTGAATAGTGATTTCTGAAGATTTGGATACCCAATTCCTCGAAACTAGTTTTGACACTTTCTGGTAAAAATAGGACTCATTTGCCATGCATGGTGAATCAGTCCTTATGAGAACTTCTAGTGACTTCTACAAGTATTCAGAGCCTCATTCTAGCCTCTTCTAGCTTCCAAGTTCATATCTTTGACTGGGTTACTTTCTGTTACTGTTTCCTTGCATTTCTAGTTAAATAGTTTGAATACACAGTGTTTTCCAAAAAAATTGCATTAGGTTAGAATACATTCATTAATCTGCATTTTCATTAAGTTCTTAGAATTTAGACACATCAACACACACATTTCACACCTCTCTTTCCATTTATTCTATTGTCAACAAAGTCATTTTGGCCCATTTTCCTCTCCTTTTAGGTGAAAAACCCTAAGAAGGAGCTAGAGATTTTGGGGCACGAAAAATCTTTGTTACATTTTGGTGAACCTATTGTTTGAATTCCATCTTCTCTAATTTTGGATTCCATTAATCATCCTATATTTTCTTGCATTGCATTTTTCATTCTAGTGTTCCATTTTTGCATGAGTAAAAGTGCAAGATAGGTTGCATTTTTGCATCTTTAATCATTGAAAAGTCCTAAAATTATGCATTTTTCATTTAGACCCGCATATTAGCACTTAGAACACATCAAAAACAGTTATAAATTTCTGATTTTTTTTTAAAATTCATTACTAGGACTCATTCACCACCCTGGTCGAATTAGTCCCTTCTGACCCCTAAAACAACACTTTACAGAACTTAGAAATTTGATTTTAGGGTTTTGTTTGGTGCCTTCACTTGTATATATCAATCAATTGCAATTTTGTAGCATGAATTTTGTCACATCTTGCTTCAAATAGCTCATTTCATGCATGGTTAAAATTCACATTTTCATTTCCAATCTTTCATTTTTCAAATTATTGCAAAGTTTCATTAGTAAATCACTTTTTCTAAAATCTGAAAAGTTGCATTGCATCCTATGTCTTTCAATTGAATTTTACATAGCTTCTCATACATTTAAATCATTAGCAATAAGAATTTTTTACATTTATTACATTCAGACTCTTGCAAGTTCCATTTTTAACTCTATTTCATAGTCCTTTTAGATCAGATTACATTTAGGAAACATTAGCACATATAAACAATCAATCACACAACACATCAAATGATCCAATTAAACACATGATTCAAATTCAAAACAACTTCTCATTCAAGCCACTTAGTATTGATGATGTTAATAAGTTAGATGAAGCCCTTAAGGGTGTCCTCTCACTCACTTCATCCTCTAAAGCTTTTCATGAGAAGCCTAAACAAATTGATGATAACTTATCCCCCAAATCTTTTTGTAGTGATGACTTAGACATGTTAGATGAAGCTCTTAAAGATTTCATCTCTTCTATCTCATCCATTAAAGGTTTGACACAAGAGGATGCGAGAAATAATAATCATACTTGTCCTTCTCCTAATGTCTCTCGGGCATTGGTAATGTAGATATCTTGATGAAAAAAGACATGATTATTGAAGATCATGCAAGTCTTGCTTGTCTTCCTCCTCCTCCTCCTTGCAACAACATTATGAAACACAAAGCTGAAATCATTTCTTCTACCTTACCTATTATTGATAATCATGACAATCCACCCTTTTCCTCTCCTAATATCTTCTCTACATATGAAGAAGATAGTTTAATGTTAGAAGATATTGTAGAGGGACATCTATTTGAACAAAAAAGTCCAATCACTAGTAACCATGAAACTCCTAGCTATCTTTCTTTCGATGCCTCCCCTATGAGCAATGAAGCTATATTTCCAAATCCAATTATGACGTGATAAACATATTAGCTCTCCTCCTTGGGTTGATATTATGGCACATAAGAATGATACCTTTGAGAATACAGACAACCAACTCAATCCTTCTTCTCATATCCTCACCACTATTGTTACTCAACACAATTCAACCCTTAATAATCACCCTATGCAAGCTCACACTATACCTAACCTCATTCTTCCAACTCATAGTCTTCATGAATTCCCTTTCATATCCATCAAACCATCCAACAAACCTTCACTCAACATCCATACAATCACCCACCATTTTTCCAAGAAACCTTTACCCTTGTTACATCCTAAATCAATACATAAATAACATTATTTTATACTCCTTGCCATGTAATAGTTGTAGGATCATATCATTCTCACTATTACATGTTTTTCATCCCTTGCAAGGGGCAGCATACTGTCATCCACTTTAGGCTCATCCTTGTCCTACACTCAGTGGGGGGAAAAGAGTTAGACAACCTTATCCCTTGTATGTCACTTATCATTGTCTCTTTTGACTACTCGTTAACTTTTCATGAACATATAAGAGCAAGCTTGAGATGTGAACAACCTATCTTAAGATTGACTCACATATGAGATACTCCCTTTCTTTAAATGACACAACTTATCAAAAACATATGACTTGGAATAGGGCTTTTCAGACAAGCTCTCATGTTCTTCTCTTCTACTTTAAAGCAATTTCTCACAACAATGGTGTTAGCAACCACTTTAAAGTGAGGAGCATACATTACCATGTTTCATTTGCATTCTTTGTTCCTAGTGTAGTATTGTCATTTATGTGATGCATTCATCACTTTGTGGATGACATTGGATATGATGTCCTTCATAAGAGTGATCTTTGTTAGCATATTACATTCCTCTTGGTGGCTTGATGCAACACACTGCATCCCCCAAGTTGTGAATATTCTATTCTTTGATTGGTCCTCTTTTGGAGACATTAGACACAATGTTTGCTAAGTGACTAACCTTGCATGAACTGAACAAGACTCCTTTGAACATATTTCATTCTTTTACATTTTACATTTTCTATTTTTTCATTTTTCATTTTCTTTTTTCCACCTTGCATAATGCAATTTGCATGACTGTGGTACTTTTCTTTTTGTTCATGAATGTTTTTCCTTGTGGCACCTTGTTAAAGTTATCAAGTAGTATAAATTTAACATGGTTGAGCGGGAATCCCACCTAGCAGCATGACTTTTCCCCATAGCCACCTTTGTGTTTTTTGAGTGCATACCAACTAGCATATGTATCTTACCTTTTTGGAATTTCTCACCCCACAGACAACTAGTTATGTGGCCCCAAAGTTAGTATACCTTTGGTCTTTCTCACCCAGCGGACAACCAAGATGTTCCATTGGCCCAGAGTGAGTACATATTTTCTATGGTCCCATCTTTCATTCTCTTCATTGCATGATTTTGTATCTTGATATCCTAGCTTAGGATCTTGGATCCTAGGGCCTTGTTCAACCTCCTTTTATATTTTTCATTTTTTGTCATCTTCATCTGTCCATGATGATCTCTTTTTAATATCTACTTTAGTGTGAGGGTATGTGCAGGATTATCATGGAAAAAACAGGCCCTTAAGTGGCAAGAAAATCAGAAAAATCAGAATTAGGCAACTTGACGTTAAAATTTGAATAAGTTATCTATATTTTTTCAAAAATATGTAAGAATAGAATATAAATAAAATTGAATGTAATTTCTAAACTACTAGGTTTGTATAAAAAACAAAAAAATCTATTTAGTGAGAATTTGAAATTTCAATGCAGTGGTACTTAAATTTCAAAGAAAAAATAAGAAGTAGGTGTTTTTCTGACCTCCCTAACCACAATAAAATGAAATTTTTTTATTATAAGATTTTAGATATAAGTAGAGGACTCATACCCCGATGTGATACACATTTTTTTGTAATTTTTTTCTATGTAAATAATTAATCATGATTTTTTTATTACAACTTTTTAAAAATATCAAAACTCGTATGTCTGACCACCTTAGATCAAAACTCGTATGTCTGACCACCTTACCTTGGTCAAAACTTCATGAAATTCAATTTTTTTTTTAATCCTATAGTATGCAAAGCATAGAATGTGATGCATTTTTTGGATTCAAAAAATGTGATACCGTTTGAAAGCTATAGGTTTTTTTCAATCAGCCTATCAATCAGGATTTTAGTCATAATTTGAATAGAAAATGAATAATAATTACTTATTAAAATCAAAGTAAAGCATAATTTATATCATTGGAAAACTGAGAATCTCCTTTAAAAACCCTTTTCGTTTCATCAATTTTGGGTAAAGAAATAGTCGTCAGCCACATACCCATCATATTGCCACTTTTTGGCCCATCATGATCATCCTCTCACTAAAGTGAGGGCTAAATGTGTTGTAGAAAAAAGGACCCTTTGCTTGACATGGGATTAATTAATTATAAAATGAACTTAATGAGGACTTAATCTAGTGTTCTGAGGAATTTTATGCGTCCACACTAGGTCTTGGACCCTTATAAATTGAATAACATGTTTTTAATAATGTCTTGTAAAGGTGTTGTAAGATGCTTTCACACTTTTCTAGACTTAATAAACCTATTTCTCCCTAATTCAAATTATAAAATGTGTTTAATAACATTATTACATTAATCTAGAGGGTTCTTTACTTAAATTTGTTAGAGTAAAGGTTTTAACTTAATTATGTTAATTAAATTACCTTTATCCCTCTCTTAAGATTTCACTTTAGTTTGCATATTGTGATATTTAATAATTATTTTAATTATTAAATGTCTACCTATTAGGGTTACTTTTAGGTTTTGCATGATCTCCTTTTAAGGATTGATCTTTGTAATTATTTTAATTAAGTCAATGCAATCTCTCTTAGAAGTTTCTAAAGCACCCTTGCTTTTTTGTCTCCATTTCTTCCTTTTTGTGATAGGTTATTTGCATGCAGGTGATCTTCGAGGTCTGTGAAGTTGGCTTTCTCAACTTCTACATGGTATCAGAGCTCTAGACCTGCTGCTTCCTGTTCATGTTTTCAAAAAAAATTTGGAGCTTCAAGGGTTTGGGGTTTTCCTTTTTTGATCCAAAGAGGTGGGTGTTGATGGTGTTTTTATGCATTTCTCAACACAGGCAATGCTTAGGTGCACTACCTCTCTTGAAAGACAATCTCCTACAATCGAGTTGCAGAACACTATCCCAAGGTCTCTCGGGTGTTAGGTCATGACAGTGCTTAGATACCTCAGTAGTTTGATGTGATTTGTTGGAATCACAAGGTGGCCTTACAGAAATACAAAGTGTGGATGCGAAGCATGAAGTTAAATCTTCGAAAAGGAGTTTTAGAATGAAAGTAGTTATGTGTTGGTTGTAGGTTCAAACATCAGTCTCAAACTCCATCTGGTTGTTAGATTTGGCTCTATAATGTGCAATGAACCTTGGTATTGTTCAATTTCTAAAAAAAGGAAAAAAGGGCGAAGGGAAAGAAAAGTTCCTAAGTCTGAAGCTTGCTATGAATAGTGACAATGGAGTTCCTACAATGGACAATTTCTTAAAACAATATCCCACTTAACCAGGGACTTCACAGTATCATGGAAATTGTGCTATCTTCTAAGGGTTGCAGATATTTCATCCTTCATCCACCATATGCATGCATGAATTAAAGATAAATGTTTGGGGCAGCTTCAAATCAAGTCTAGGCTAACTTTGCAAAGCTATCTACCTTCAGCAAACAACAAAAAGTATGGACTAAGGGATCATCAACAAAGCAGGAATTTTCATAAACACCACACAACATTCCTAAGATTCAACTAAATACAGCAAACAGCCAACTAAAAAGCCATGAAATCTAAGCTAAACATCTAATATTGGAGAATGAATCAAATGACAAGAGAGAAATCAAGGAAATACACCAAGTCAATGATATTTCTTATAAATTTTTGCAGCATGCCTTTACAACAACTCAACTCTCCCTTTGCAAATGAGAGGAGTCCTCTATTTATAGTTTTCCAAAAGTTAAATGAGTGGCCAAGATTCATTACAAAATAGGGTTTCACCTACCCCCAAATAGATTTACAATTTAAAAACATCCCTTGTCTCTTCCCTATTTCGTCATCTAGTGGATGACACTATTGCTCTTTCGTCCTGTAGCTAATTGTTGTTTTCTTGGCTGTAGCTACTCTTTAGGGAGGTTTTCTTCTTTGGCCGGGTTGTCCTCTTGCTCCTCGGAAGCCGCATGCTCTATATACTTGAGGATGACCGCTTGGAGTTTGTCGATCTCGATGATCTCGCATCTTAATGCTTGGTAGCTCCATTCTTTGGCGTTCTCTTCCAGCCACTTCTAATCCTCATCATACCTCAAGTCTTGGTCCCTGAATAGTTCTGATCGATCGAAGGCATGGGCAGCAAAACTTAGGAATTCTGTGGTGACTTCTCCGGCTGTTCCGTCCTTCATCTTCTCCTGGAAGTATGACTTCACCTTCTCGGCATCTATTTACACCGTGGGCATATCATAGCCCGCCATCAGCTTAAGGTACTCAGTACATTCTACTCGGATTTCCTTGATCCACGCAATATCCAGATCCACTATGCTCAGGATTTGCTCCAGCCTATCCCTTCGGTTGTCGAGGTCTCTACGCCACACATCCACTAGCCAATGATCTTCTTTCTTTGGCTCTAGCTTCTCTTCCCATGTATCCTCAGGCAGCTGAAGGATGGCTTCAATTCTCGAGAAGGTAGAGTCGTAAATTGCAGGGAAGTTGGTGCAGAGCCTCCGCGTGCTTTCCAGGGATTGGGTCAGGTCCAAGAACTTATTGGCTGTCTGCATAGCCATGCCGATTCCCATGTTCCCGATGCCTACGACCTGTTGGAACCAATCCTCAGTGGTCCTCTCTAAGTTTTTCCTTCTTTCCAGTTTATCTATCTGTTCCTTGGAGAGCAGTTACGGTGTGGCTGTAGAGGTAGTGGGCAGGTCGTCCACTGAGGACCATTGTTGGATATAATCCATTAGGGCAGCAACCTAGACCTTGAGCTCATCCTTGGTGACCTTATCCTGTTTGATTAGATGCACCACCGTGGCCACTGACTCCTCCAGATGTTCGACCTTCTGTTCCCTGGTCACCGTCCCTAGGTCAATTATAGAGATATTGTAGCTAACTCCGGCCTGGCCAACAGTTGGCGTTGCTACCTATGTTGCCTGGGAGCCAAAAGCATCCATGGTTATCTTGGAATGGACCTTAAGCTTCTTCTCCTTCTTTGTTGTGGTCAAGGATCGAGCCAAGATGGCCTCCAATCTCGACCTCGGGTCCGTTAGAACTCGGGTAGTCTTTTCCAGCTGTTTCTCCAACCAGTCGGGCATGGCGAACTTGTCTTTAGATGCATCGTGGCTACCCTCCCCCTTTTTAGTTATAAGCAAGACTACTGCCTCCTTTTCCTTTTGGGGCTCCTCCTTCTCCTTGGCAACTTCCTCCTCCTCCTCGGAGTCTCCATAAAACACGAGGCGCTTGACGAGTAGCCTGGTGGACAATATCCGGGTGGGATCTTTTTCTCTCGCCACCTCTTCTTCTTTCTTTTCTTCAACAGCCTCGGCCTTGGGGCTTTTCATAATATGGGTCTCGGCCTCAGTGATATCCTTCATCCGCTGCTCTTTTGGTGGCTGCCCCTCTTAAGTAGATGGCGACCTTTCTGCCTCCTCCCCAATGTTTTTCAGTTGCTGAGCCGACTCCTCCTCAAGATCCTCATCAAATATTTGGATGACCTCCTTGGCGCCCAAGCCATCCTTTTCCTCCCCACTCTCGGAAGAGCCTGTCTCTTCCTCCTCATAGGCCACCCTGTCGATGGCTTGATGTTTGTACTCGGGGTGCTCGTGATATTCATCGGCCTCTTCCTCAATAGGCCTTGAGGCTTCCCATTCCTACTCCTCCAACTCCTCTGATATTTGCATTGTGGCCTTCATGGCTGGCGGCCCTGTTGGCGGTTGTGAAGGCTGAGCCGTCGCGAGGACTTGGGCAAGGGCCGCTTGGAGAGCTGGATTCATCAGTATTTGTGAGAGCTTAGGAGGAAGGTTCTGCATATGTCTTGTGAGGGCCTCAGGAATGGTGTCGAAGGGAATGGGCGATGTAATTGTAGCCAGAGGGAGGGAAGTAATAGGTGACATGGCAACAGAAGAGGAAGGGGAAGTGGTCATGCCGGAAGAGGAGTCAACGACGATCACTGACTCGACCGTGGGCAAAGGGGTGAGATGGACAGAGATGTCCACTACCGGCGGAGATGAGGCGACCATAGCCCGAGAAGTGGGTGGTGCACTAGGAGGGGCAAGGAGAAGCAAGGTAGGCTGCAATTCAGTTGTTGTTACCATCTGCTTGAGCCTCTTGGGAGATGAGCCTCCCATGTCTTTCTTTGCTGGCTCCGTGGGGTCAGCAGATTGTGCTGTCTCTGTTCCCTTTCTCTTTTGAGACCTAGTGACTGGGGGAGACTTGGATGTCTCACTAGCTGATGTGGTGGCAACAACGTCTTCCGTGGCACCGGGCTCGCTCTTGAGCGCCTCATACGTTAGGACCACTCCTTGTTGTTTCAGCTACGCCACCTGCCCATCTACCCACTCCTTAGTGTGCGTTATGATTGGCTGGGTGATGGTGTCTAGGTCATCGACCTCTTTCTCATCCCAGTCTATGGAGGGGATTGCCAGGTTGACAACTGCCAAGTACCTTGGATGCATCAGGGTGGACTCATCTTCCTCAAGTTGGTCTGGTACCTGGAACAGTTGTACCCTCCTTAGGAACTGCACGGTCATGCACATGTAGTGCCTCATGTGTACCTCCTTGTCATCTTTACAATCGGCCTAGAAGTCTTTGACATGGTATCTGTGGGCGTATGTCGGCCCCAGTGCCTTCCTGACATGGCCGTGTGGATCCATCCGCAGGCGGGCCATGTACCAGTCAAAATGATATTCCTTAAGCTCTTTCTCAGAGTTTCCGGTGCACTGAGATGTTTGCAGTCAGTACAGACCCTGGCCGAGGGTCATGGGATATGGGATCACTGCCACGTGCTTGTTGCTGAAAATCATCTGAATGTGTTGGAGCTGCCAGGAAAGCTCCAGGAGAATGATTCTGTCGTTAGGGTACCTTGGCAACTTGTTCGGCCACTCTGTGAATCCCTGGGCACGGATGTAGGTGAACTTGGGAAACTGAATATATAAGAAGGCATACTCCTTTAGGAGTGCCTTGGCGCTGTGGGAGACCCTCCTTTCAAAGTCTCCGGCGATCAATCTGATGATGTGGCCTATGAAGGCATCATTGACCTAGCAGTACTCCTTCTGGAAGTTACGATATTGAAGCTGAGGGTACTTGTCAAAGGGCTTGAGCCCTCGCTTGTGTTCCTGATCCGGTGCTACAAATAGCCCGCTGTATTATCTGTGACCGGCCAAGGAATATACCAGGTAAGAGGTCATATAGAACTTGGAGCTCTTTTTGACATTTACAAACTGCTCGTGGAAGCAGTTGCTGATAATGCCTCCCCAGTCGAATGAGGTCTTGGTGTTAACATCCTCGTTCCCTCGCAGGATCTGCTCAATGTAATATGCCATCCATTCTTGGAAGTAGGCGGCTACCGGGAGACCCATGAACCTGCTTAGCATGGTCACCAAATCGTGATAATCTTCATGGAGGTCGCTGCGGAACAACTCCTGGGGAACCTTTGCAACGCTGCCTCCTCTCTCCTTAAGCCAGTAAAGGTTAATAGACTTCTTGCACCCTAATGGACTGGCATCCCATGCCGCCTTACACTGTTCCAAAGTGGGGACCTCCATGTGTGGGAATGTGGGAATGTGGAATGTTTTTGTGATTCCTCCTGGCGACATGTCGACGAGGATGTTCCCCTCCTTGTCCACAATTGTTCTGGTGTCTGTTTGGTAGGCTTCTCGGCAAGCCATTACTAATTGAGGTGTTATCAGAGATGAAGGGAAGCCGGCAGCTTTGGCGATTCCACTTTGACGTATTAACTTGGCATTTTTTGTTCTAGGGTTGACCTTGACCCTTTGGGTGAACTCATCTATGTCCACCTGGCCGATATTGGTATTTGAGATCTCTTTCTAGTCAGTCGAAACCTTTGATTGGAGCGGTTCACCCTGAAATTAAAATTTCATCTAATCCTTATCGTCTTTTCCACGAGCAGCCCTTTCAGATTTCTTGCCTTTATCCTTTTTGGTGGAGGCCCTTGAGGTTCCTGCAGCCGATTCCATATATCCTGCAAGCAAAGGGTGCAGTTAGCACAACAAAACATCAACATCGTTAATGTTAGTCCACATTATGAGCATATCATCTAGATAATTATTCAAATACATCATAAATTTTATCCTGAGATGATATCGATTTCATTTTAAAGCATTTGGACAATCCAGGCCCGGAGGGCTGGACTTCCCTGGCAGGAATGCTATCAGGGAGGGAAAACACGACCGAAAGCTCCCGGAGACCCCCGTTGGCCAAATTTTGGTATTTTAAGAGGCCTAAGATGGAGAACGGCATGATTTAGGACGTGGGTCGAAGTTAGATTCTGATTTTGAGTTGGTTTGGATTGATTTAAGAACTTCAGAGGTTTCAGGCCGGAAGGCAGTTAAGGGGCAGTCGTTTGGGACGGCGAATAGCGGGCGGAAGTCCAGACGAGGAAGTCCGGCAGCGAAAGTCCGAGGGCCGGGGCCCACAAGGTGAAAGAACGGCCAACAATGAGGTATTACACTTGGACCAGGCGGCAATCGGACCCTCAGGCCCCGGAGGCCGGGACGACGCTTTGCGAATGCCGCCTAATAATCTTCGACCATTTTGAACGGCAGTGATGAGGAGAAGACCGGAGCCTGGAGGGCGGGTAGCGGACGGAGGTTCGCCGCTGAGAGATTTTGCAACATTGATTAGCGGCGACGGCGAGGAGACCCCGGGAGTCTGGCCGACGGGAGGCTGGCACGGATTCTTCGCCGAAAGGTTATGACAGTGGTCAGGTGACGGCGGTGAAAGGTGTCCTGGGACCCGAGAGGCGGGACGACGCGGGCTGCAAGCCCCTCGCATGAATTTTGCGATGATTTAAATGGCAGCAGCGGTAGGGAATCCGAGACCCGGCGACCGGAGAGACGGGAGACGATGGCCACTGCGAGGTTGGGCAGCGGGCACGCGAGGGCGGCGGTGAAGGGATCTCTAGGGCCCGAAGGTTGGGCAGCCGTAGGGGTTCCACCGTGGACAACGGCGGAACTGTCACGGAGTTCCGAGGATGGAACTTCGGATGGCCGGGCCCGGAGGGTCCGGGGTATGGCAAAGCTCAATCAATCTTCAGACGGCCAAGGGAATCCCGGGACCCGGAGGGCGGGCAGAAGACTCGACTTCGCCGCCGAGGCCCCGACAAGCAGAACCGCCACCGGCACGTAGCCACACCCAGGAATGGGATGGCGAAAGAGGGAATCGGGCCCGAGGGGGCCAGTCGCCCTACGCGAAGAATGGCCGCGCAATGGGCGAGCTACAGATTGGCAGGGAGGGCCATTGTGATGGGTTTAGGCGATTTCTAAAACATGGGTTTGGGGCATGATGGGGTGTTCTTCAATTTTATGCAATTTTAATCAATTATTCATTTAAACGAAATCCCCAAAAATGATCAAAATGATGGGAGGGAAAACAAGGACGACCTACCTCGGATACACCAAGCGGGGAGGTGCGAAAACCACTGGGGATCGACGGAGCGATGCAGACACGGATGATCGTGATGATGCCGATTGCAGTGGGCTCCAGATGCTGGCTTTATCAATTCGCTCAACTTCGCAAAGTGAAAATGAAATTGGTGGATCATGCATTATATACCCTATCTGTCATTAATGCGATCATTTATTACAATTACGGATGCGCCAAAAGTTGGTGGAATTTCAAATTAGGTCTACGGCGGTGGATGAGACCCCAGGGCTTGGAGGCCGAAGGGACGCGGAACGACAGCCGCCGCGAGAATTTGTGATGACCAGGCGACAGCGGCGACGGGATGCTCGAGGCCCAGAGGGCGGGGAGCCATCGGGAGTTCACCGCCAAAGACTTCGCTTTGCGGGGGTGGCAGCGGTGAGCAACACCCCTAGGCCCGAGGGGCAGGCAACCACCGGAGAGCCGCCATCAAGATGGCGATCCCGGGACGGAAGTCCGGATGAGGACTTCCGGAGCCCGGGGCTGGAAGGAGCAGGGACCATCGGGGAAATCCCCGATGAGTTCCAAACGCAAGATGGCATGGCGGGCTCTGGAGGGTGGAAAGACGCCCGGGGGTCCCAGGGCCATCCAGAAGCAAACGAAACCAAAGGAACCCACAAGGCCCGGGAGGGAAGCAAAAAAATAAGAGGGAAAGCATGGTTGATTTTAGGATGAAACCTTAGAGCAATATCGACCATGCAGAACATCAAAAAAAGAGGGGCACACAAAACGAGGCAGCCCTGAAAGACCGGCAAGGCGAAAGAAAAGATGGTCCCCATTCTGAACAGGGTGTGTGTGTGTTGAGGGCACAACAAATGGCGACTCCGCTAGAGAACGCTCCAGAGCGTTCTAGGGATAAATATTCATTCAGGACCCAGAATCCCTGGTTTCGCAGACCAGGAGCAGCTTCCAAGGATGAACCCAGGAGAACGAGATCCTTAATTAGGTCAGCTTACATGGCATCTCAGAAGCGTGTGTGAAGTGAGTTCATTCTTTTCCTAGGGATAGTAACCAGAGTTATCACTTCAACCGAGTGAGCTACATAAGTTGTCTAACACCAAAAGTAATCTGGACATTGCCTCGCTGCCAGTTAGGCGTCCATAGCCCCAGCGGAGTTGTCACTATAATCTCATGGATATTTCTCTACTGCCGGCCGGGCGTCCATAGCCCTAGTAGAGTTATTCGAATGCCCATACGGTCATTTATTTTCTTTTTTCAGAGGTTTTTTTCTTCCTTTTTTTCTTTGATACTTCATTTCTCTTTTACCATTTAGTTCGACCGGGTAAGCATTGAAGCCTACAATGGGTTTGAGACTGCAGTGGTCACTAGAGTAGACTTAAGATTTTTCACTCACTTGGGTGTCATGACAACCATAGCACGGTCCTTCAAAATTTATTATTATGTAATTTGTGCGAGATTCGAGATGCGGGTAAGAAGATCTGGCGAAGGGTCAAGTTATGAGCAGAATTCAGACATGGAAATCATTCGCGGACAGCTTTACAAAGACCAATAGTCTAGAGTGAATGTTTAGCCAAAGAACACAAAGAACAGACAGCAAAGTGGACCGCTTGTCAGGCAAGCATGGCCACCGCAAAGGAGCGGGAAACGTCCTTTGAAACAAAACTGTCGGGAGGGAGAAAGCAAAAAGCGACACGGGCAAAGTGCAAACAAGCAAGAAAGTAACTACTCTAACCTATGAACAGGTATTTACAACAAAGAGCTCGAAGGAGCTCAAGCCTGGAAGTAATGCTTCAAGTGCTGCCCGTTGACTGGCAACGGGACGTTTTCACCAGTTAAGTTCTTTAGGCAGAAGACATTATCTCCCAAAATTTTAGCTATTTGAAAGGGGTCAAGCCAAAGCTTGTCAAATTTGTTGTGTCCCCCTTTCTTTTCATGGGCCTTGTCCCAATATAGGACCAAATCTGCAATCCTAAAGGCCTTGATTTTGGCTCGGCGGTCGAACCATCTCTTAACTACGCCCTGATGTTTGGCAAAATTTTCTATTGCACGGTTCCGAACTTCCTCTAAATGTAAAAGCTCAGCTAATCGAGCTTCTCTACGATCTCCTCCATAAAAATCGTTGATGAACTGAAGAGTAGGAATCTTCAGATGGATGGGGAATATAGGCTCAAGGCCATAGACAAGGTGGAACGGAGAATCACCAAGGGCAGCCTTGTGGCGGGTGCGATCAGCCCAAAGGGCGAAACGGAGCTGGGTATGCTAGTCCTTGGTATTCCTATCTAACAACTTCTTGATCACGGTAATCAAATTCTTATTTGTGGATTCAGCAAGGCCATTGCCCTGATGGTAGTAATTGGATGAGAACTTGAGGGAAACCCCATAGTCAAACACCCAGCCAGTAAATTTTAATGAAGCGAAGGTAGGTCCATTATCACATACCAAAGCATACAGACAACCAAATCGATTTAAAATGAAACTTTCTAAGAAATCAGTAACTACTTCAGTTGTACAATGCTTACAAACTATTGCCTCCGTCCATCTAGTACAATAATCAGTAGCGGTCAAAATGTACTTGTGTCCCGCAGATGATGGAGGGCTTACCGGACCGATGAAGTCAAGACCCCATTGTGCAAAAGGCCTTACCTCCAGCACGGGCTGCAGTGGGACAACAACATTCCTCTCTTTGGTGGCAGCGGTCTGGCACGTATGACAGGAACGAATATGGCAATGGGCATCCTTGAAGATGGTTGGCCAATAATACCCTGCCCTTAATATTTGATGTGCTGTAGAAGAACCAGAGCCATGGCCCGTACCAAACTTATTGTGAAACTCCCTCAGAACATGTTCCACTTCCTCCTTGCCGAGGAATCTTAAATAAACGCCCTCATGATTTTTCTTATAAAGGATGGAACCCTGCAACATATAACCGTTGCTTTTCAATCTTAGGGCCCTCTTCTGGACTCCCCGCAGATGCGGCAGATACTTATGATTCAGCAGATAATAAATGACATCCTGGTACCATTCTCCCGGGGAGACATCTTCAAGCTGATATTGCTATACCGTGAGTTCAGGTCCGGCCTCTGCTACTGTTTCGGCCATTGTACGGGTGAGTGCCTGCCCTCTCACTAATTTCATCAGTTGGATCTCCATATCATACTCTTGGAGCAAGGTGACCCACTTAGCCCTTCGTTTGCCTAACTCATTTTGCATGAGTAGTGTTTTGACTGCTGGGTTGGGGACAATAGTGAATACCTTGTTGCGTAGAATGTAGTGTCTAAATTTCTTCACTCCTCTGACTAGGGCGTACGCCTACTTTTCTATGTTGTGATAACGCAATTCAGCATCTTTGAGGGGAGCACTCATGAAGATGATCGGATGCTCATTCCCCTCGTCGTCCTTCTGGGTCAGCATGCTAGCACAAGAATACTCCGAAGCAAATGAGTAGATATAGAACGGCTTCAGATAATCCAGACTAACTAACACAGGCGCCTCAGCAATGGCTCATTTGATTTCTTCGAAGGATTGTTTGGCATCTAGCGTCCATTTGACTTTGGCATCCTGTTTGAGCATGGCATTGAGAGGTTTGATGATTTCCGCAAAACTTGTGATGAATTTCTGGACAAAGTTGATCTTTTCAAAGAAAGACTTTAATTCCTTCTTGCTGCCCAGGGGCCGAATCTTGAGTAATGACTCAATGCGCTCAGGATCAATGGAGATTCCTTGTTTTGAAATGATGTGCCCAAGCAGTCTGCCTTCGATCACTCCAAAAATGCACTTCTTGGGGTTTAGGGAAACCCTGAATTCCCTGTATCTTTGAAATACTTTACATAAATCAGAGATGTGATCACCCCGCTTCTTGGAGAATACGGTCAAATCATCCATGTAGATAATTATGCATTTGCTGATTAGGTCTTTGAAGGCGATATTCATGGTGCGTTGGAACGTGGTGCCAGCGTTGATGAGCCCGAATGGCATCCTTCTGTATGCAAACGTTCCCCATTTAGTGGTGAATGCTGTCTTGTGATGATCCTCATATTGCACCATTACCTGGTTATACCCAGAGTATCCATCGAGGAAGGACATCATCTAAGAGCCGTTAACGATTTGTAGCACCTCATCCAGCGAAGGCACTGGATAGTTGTCTTTCTTCGAGGCGCGATTCAAATTGTGGAAATCCACACACAGCCTAATCTCTCCATTCTTTTTCCTAACCAGGACCAAGTTAGCCACCCACGTGGAATGCCTGATGGGAAAGATGATTCTTGCCGAAAGCAACTTTTGTACTTCCTTGTAAACAACAGGTTCTAGCAGGGCATTGATAGGGCGCAGCCGCTGGTGGAATGGCCTCACTTCGGTCTTGAGAGGGATGGTGTGGGTGATGACAGAAGTGTCATAAGTTTTCAAATCTTCATAACTCCATGCCACCACGTCATGATATTTTTGTAATGCATCTGTGATCCCTCTCTTTTCCTCCAGCGTGCACACTTTGCCGATAAAAACATTCCTGGTATCCCTGGCCGTGCCCAGGTTATGAGCGTTGTACTGGTTGCTTATAGCCTCCTTTTTCGTTTGCCGATCCTGATCCCTAATCTGATCGAGGTCGAATACACGCTCCAGCTGAACCATACCTCTGGGGATCGTGTTGGTTTTCACATTGATAACCCCCTCTATGTCCAATTCAGCCTCCTGTGGACAACTTCATCAATTATTTGGGTAGCGAAGACGTCGGAACTGGTGATGAACTGGAGGATATGCTTGTCGTTATTGAAGACCTGCAGTGAGTAACATTATCTGGGACCGATGGCGTGGATGTTAGCTCAACCGTGAATTTCTTGAGCCTAGACAAAGAGAGGCGCTGCAACGTGCTAGCTGCTTGAGCCAAGGCATCAGCTGTACGATTCTAAGCACGAGGGATCAATTGTATGTTGAATGCATCTAGGCCCTCTAGGAGATCCCAAACCCTGTGCCTATAATTGGTGAGTCTCCGATCATGACAGGAGTACAATTTTCTGACCTGTTTAACTACAAGTGCAGAATCTCCGAAGACTTATAGCACTTTCACATTTTTCTTTAAGGCCATAAGAAGGCCAAGGACCAAGGCCTCGTATTCTGCTACGTTATTAGTGCAATAAAACTGCAATCGGTGGGCATCGAGAAATGTCTTACCCGTTGGGCTGATGAGTTCGATCCCCACTCCAGCTCCTTGTCTTGACTTTGATCCATCAAACCAGAGTGTCCAGCACGCGGAGGGTTCCTTACCCTCGAGCCCGATGGAGCCTTCATTCCCTTTTGGCTGGACGGCGGGCCTTGTGATCTTAGGGGGGTTTTCAGGTTCAGAGCAATGGTCAACAGGTGGTTTTGCTAGCGTCTCCTTTGGTGTTTCTGTCGGAGGAGCGGCGACTTTCTTAACATGTTCCACTGCTACTTGGCATAAGCAACAGTCAAATTCGGAGAGAGCAGAATTGTGTACCCTACACTAGTTCGGTAATAATAGGTCCTAAAAATTCACTCTAGCTCCTAGGCTAAGCTGATCTCTTGCGCATTTTTCCATGAACTCCTGGAAGCCATCGAGTAATCCCCAGTTTTCCTCCCTACCAGGCTCATTATCTATCTCTATCAATGTTTCGGTATCAGGGAGCATTCGAGTGGGATCCGCCGAGGGAGTGCACAACACCAGCAATACTTCATCTACATGTTCTCCCTGAAGCTCAAGCTCATTTTGATAGAAAAAAGGGCGATAATTCCCTAAGTTGGTTTCAGCGAACAACACCTCGCTGAGATTATTGTATTCTGTGATTATATCCTTCATACGGGGTTCACGGTCAATACGGATCTGATTTGGCAGCCCCTTCCACGGCAGCCACATGTGAGAAAGGTCGGTGGTGGTGTATCCATTTAGTGCCTTGGTGAACTCTCTCCCCAGAATAATTCCATAAGCATCGAGAATGTCTACCACTTGGATATCAACAACCTACTGTATCCGGGGGTCCGCAGCAATTTGCATGGGGATGTGGTTTATTTCACCCATGATGCTGATCTCTGTTTTGTCCAGCTAGGTGACCTTTCTCTTTGAAGGCATGGGGGTGATACCGAGAGCTTTACATATGGCCAAGGGCATGACGTTGGCAGACACGCCTGAATCGAGTAGGCAGTTGTGCAAATTCTTCCCAAAGACCCTAATGGTAGTCAGGAAAGGGGGAGTTTCCGGTCTCCCTTGGAGGATGCCCACGGGTGTATCCATTTGAGCTATTTGACCTTTCTTCTGATCACTACCTGTATCTTTGGTTTGCTTAAATTGCTGGTCCTTGGGAGGCTGTCTACTAGCCCTTTCTGTCTCCTTCTCAATGTACCTACTTGCCGATTGATTCACGGGCACATTGTTCCTTCTTCCAGCATTGTCCTATATTTCCTGTTCTCTCCGGGGCTCCTCAAAGGTTACCCTCTTGGCTGGGGTCTCTTGTGTTGTGTTAGAGGACGGAGTCCCGTTCAGAACCCTAAAGAAAGCGTGCCCTACGGCAGGAACCTTAAGTAATTCGAAGGCCGACAAGCTAATTCTGACCTTCTTGAACTCTTTCGCCACATATTCACCTATTTGCTCGATTTCGAAGCTAAAAGTTTGGCCTATGGGAGAACTAGGGGGGTGGCCCTTCGCTTGTCCAGATGGATTTTGGGGTTGGCCCTGAGGCTGACTTTGCGGTTGGTTTTGGGATTGGTTCTTGTTGAGATATTGGGCGGGTATATGGGGTAGCCCTGAGTTATTACTAGCATTTGGATCGGGCGGGGTGGTGAAGTTGTTTGGTGGGGTAGAAGTTGTGAAGGGCCCACCCGCCAGCCTATTCCTAAGGAAGTATGGACTCGACTGCTGATGGAACATGTGGACCTCATCCACAAATGGTTCCTCTTCATCCACCAGACCATTATCTACTAAATCAAAAAGCTAAGCCAAAGTTTGTTCATTAATTACCTCTTGCGCTTTCTCATCCTCAACAGGAGCAGGCTCGGCTTTGGGTTCATTGCGATCGCCTCACAGAAACGGCGCCTGATTGACCACCAGACATGAGGAATCGTAGGGCTCAGATGGGACGATGTCCCGACAGTTGGCATTATCGACGGCATTTTGTATCTCCACCTGGAAGATTTTAGCAGCCGTCTAGAACTCAGGACAATCCAGCTCAGAATGTCTGCTAGTTTTGTGAAGTCGGCACCATCCGAACAAAACTGCTTCGACTAGATACACCCCGCTAGATGTTTTATCGTTGCTTGCCGGTTGATCGAATGGTGTGGGGACACCACCGTTGTTAGGCCTGGTGTTCCATGTGTAGTTTTGCCTCTAAGAGGGCCTCCTTTTAGCATTTTGATTGGAGTTCTGCCCCCTCTCATAATTCTGCTCAGAGGAGGTGCCCGCCTCCCGATTGTCTCTGTTGTCTCTATTGTCTCGACTGTCCCTGTTAAGGTTGGCCTAAAAATTACGTTGGGAGGCCTGCAGCTGATTATTCTGGTTCTTCAGATGCGTCATCTCTGTGGATATTTTCTTGATCATCTCGGTCAATTCCACTAGCTTATCTTTCTCGGTCGCACCTCCAGGCAACGGGGCCGGATTTTGGAGAAAAGCGGGTGGGGCTGCCGGCTAATTTTGATAAGCTGGAGGAAAGTCTGGTCCCGACAAGTACAGCGGCGCTTGGGGCTATTGGGAATATGCTTACGGTTGCGGAGCCATCTGAGAAGAGATGTACTACTGCTGGGGCTGCAAATAGGAAGTCGCGGGAGGTGTATAATTCAACAGCTGCCCCGGATACGACACTATAGGCAATTGAGGCACCTGGTTCATGAGAGGAGTTTGGTGAGAAAACGCCTAATTAAGCCCCTGAATTTGCATTGGGTGGGCGATGGGCCCCAAAGAGGGCAGCGGGCTGGAGATATTTTGTCCCAAGTCCACACTTGCGATGATAGCTTCTACGTAGGCTGCCAGTAGGGTAGCGGGCGGTGGGCGCATCCTTTTTACCAAGACGGACGTGAGGTTGTCCAGGGTCGCGTAATAGACGGGGAGAGCTGTCGCATCATTATGGACGTAAGGATCCTGAAGCCTCATGTGAGCCCGATGGAAGCGATCGTTGAAGGAGCCAATAGGTTCGTTGACCTCTCTTCTGATGGACATGAATTGCTGGTAAAGGTCTACGGGGTTGACAGGGATCTTGTACTTCTGCAGGAAGGCATTCTTCATTAGGTTCCACGAGGTGATGGATCCCCTCGGCAGATTGATGTATCAGTAGAAGGCCTCTTCTCCCAACGAATGCAGAAAGAGGCGACACACCAAGTCCTCATGATCCACCTGCATTTCGGTAATCGCCCTTTCGAATATCTTGATATGCTCTTCGGCTGTTCTTTGCATGTCGCGGGGATGGAACTTCGAACAAAAGCCCTCCAGATTCTTGGGCATATCATTGTAAACAGCAAAGTGTATCAGCGAAGGGTTATGCGGAAGCCAAGCCATGGGGGGAGGCGGAGGTGGCACCTGCTGTTGGAGAACGGGGATCTGGGACTGTATTGGCAATACAACCACAATATGATGCTGCCCTTGAGCTATGGCTGCCTGGATTGTGCTTTGGGCTGAAAGAGCCGGGAGAGGAATGAACTCCTGGCTGCCGGAGGGAAGATGTGCAAATGTTGTTTGAGATTTTTGGGCGGAAGATGAAGGGCAGCCAAATGGAGGTGAGGGTGAAATGGAGGCGGATTGAGTGGAGGAAGAGGAAGAGGCGGAGCTGCTTCCTTGTGCTTGCTTTGCCCTCGTGGGAGGCTACAATTCTTCAAATTCTCCCTTATTTGGTGCTGGTCGTAGAATCCTTTGAAATCTCTCCGGGGAGAATGATCTGATCTGATCCAGCTTTGCTTTATCTCGTAGCTTAGTATTCTGACTGTGGCCCTCCTTCTAGCGCCAGTTCTGTTGATGGTGTTTTTATGCACTTCTCAATACAGGCAATGCTTAGGTGCACTAAGTCTCTTGAAAGATAATATCCCACAATCGAGTTGCAGAACACTATCCCAAGGTCTCTTAGGTGTCAGATCATGACAGTGCTTAGATACCTCAGTAGTTTGATGTGATTTGCTAGAATCACAAGGCGGCCTTACAGAAATACAAAGTGTGGATGCGAAGCATGAAGTTAGATCTTCGAAAAGGAGTTTTAGAATGAAAGCAGTTATGTGTTGGCTGTAGATTCAAATAGCAGTCTCAAACTCCATCTGGTTGTTAGATTTGGCTCTATAATGTGCAATGAACCTTGGTATTGTTCAATTTCTAAAAAAAGGAAAAAAGGGCAAAGGGAAAGAAAAGTTCCTTAGTCTGAAGCTTGCTATGAATAGTGACAATGGAGTTCCTACAATGGACAATTCCTTAAAACAATATCCCACTTAACCAGGGACTTCACAATATCATAGAAATTGTGCTATTTTCTAAAGGTTGCAGATATTTCATCCTTCATCCACCATATGCATGCATGAATTAAAGATAAATATTTGGGGCAGCTTCAAATCAAGTCCAGGCTAACTTTGCAAAGCTATCTACCTTCAGCAAACAGCAAAAAGTATGGACTAAGGGATCATCAACAAAGTAGGAATTTTAATAAACACCACACAACATTCCTAAGATTCAACTAAATACAACAAACAACCAACTAAAAAGCCATGAAATCTAAGCTAAACATCTAATATTGGATAATGAATCAAATGACAAAAGAGAAATCAAGGAAATACACCAAGTCAATGATATTTCTTATAAATTTCTGCAGCATGCCTTTACAACAACTCAACTCTCCCTTTGCAAATGAGAGGAGTCCTCTATTTATAGTTTTCCAAAAGTTAAATGAGTGGCTAAGATTCATTACAAAATAGGGTTTCACCTACCCCCAAATAGATTTATAATTTAAAAACATCCCTTCTCTCTTCCCTATTTCGTCATCTAGTGGATGACACTATTGCTCTTTCATCCTGTAGCTAATTGCTGTTTTCTTGGCTGTAGCTACTCTTCAGGGAGGTTTTCTTCTTTGGCTGGGCTATCCTCTTGCTCCTCAGAAGCCGCATGCTCTATATACTTGAGGATGACCACTTGGAGTTTGTCGATCTCGATGATCTCACATCTTAATGCTTGGTAGCTCCATTCTTTGGCATTCTCTTCCAGCCGCTTCCAATCCTCGTCATACCTCGAGCCTTGGTCCCTGAATAGTTCTGATCGATCGAAGGTACGGGTAGCAAAACTTAGGAATTCCGTGGTGACTTCTTCGGCTATTCCGTCCTTCATCTTCTCCTGGAAGTATGACTTCACCTTCTCAGCGTCTATTTGCACTGTGGGCATATCATAGCCCGCCATCAGCTTAAGGTAGTCAGTGCATTCTGCCCAGATTTTCTTCATCCACACAATATCCGGATCCACTATGCTCAGGATTTGCTTCAGCCTGTCCCTTCGGTTGTCGAGGTCTCTGTGCCACACATCCACCAGCCAATGATCTTCTTTCTTTAGCTCTAGCTTCTCTTCCCATGTATCCTCAGGCAGCTGAAGGATGGCTTTAATTCTTGGGAAGGTAGAGTCGTAAATTGTAGAGAAGTTGGTGTAGAGCCTCCGCGTGCTTTTCAGGGATTGGGTCAAGTCCAAGAACTTATTGGCTGTCTGCACAGCCATGTCGATTCCCATGTTCCCGATGCTTACGACCTGTTGGAACCAATCCTCCGTGGTCCTCTCTATGTTTTTCCTTCTTTCCAATTTATCTATTTGTTCCTTGGAGAGCAGTTGCGGTGTGGCTGTAGAGGTAGTGGGCAGGTCGTCCACTGAGGACCATTGCTGGATATAATCCGTTAGGGCAGCAACCTACACCTTGAGCTCGTCCTTGGTGACCTTATCCTATTTGATTAGATGCACCACCATGGCCACTGACTCCTCTAGATGTTCGACCTTCTGTTCCCTGGTCGCCGTCCCTAGGTCAATTGTAAATATATTGTAGCTAACTTTGGCCTGGCCAACAGTTGGCGTTGCTACCTGTGCTGCCTGGGAGCCAGAAGCATCCATGGTTATCTTGAAACGGACCTTAGGCTTCTTCTCCTTCTTTGTTGTGGTCAGGGATCGAGCCAAGATGGCCTCCAATCTCAACCTCGGGTCCGTCAGAACTGGTGTAGTCTTTTCCAGCTATTTCTCCAACCAGTCGGGCATGGGGGACTTGTCTTTAGATGCATCATGGCTGCCCTCCCCCTTTTCAGTTATAGGCAAGACTACTGCCTCCTTTTCCTTTCGGGGCTCCTCCTTCTCCTTGGCAACTTCCTCCTCCTCGTCGGAGTCTCCATAAAATACGAGGTGCTTGACGGGCAGCCTGGTGGACAATATCTGAGTGGGATCTTCTTCTCCCGCCACCTCTTCTTCTTTCTTTTCTTCAACAGCCTCAACCTCGAGGCTTTTCATAATATTGGTCTCGGCCTCAGTGATATCCTTCATCCGCTGCTCTTCTGGTGGCTGCCCCTCTTCAGTAGATGGCGACCTTTCTGCCTCCTCCCCAATGTTTTTCAATTGCTGAGCCGACTCCTCAAGATCCTCATCAAATATTTGGATGACCTCCTTGGCACCCGAGCCATCCTTTTCCTCCCTTCTCTCGGAAGAGCCTATCTCTTCCTCCTCATAGGCCACCTTATCGATGGCTTGATGTTTGTACTCGGGGTGCTCGTGATATTCATCGGCCTCTTCCTCAATAGGCCTCGAGGCTTCCCATTCCTACTGCTCCAACTCCTCTGATATTTGCATTGTGGCCTCCATGGCTGGCGGCCCTGTTGGCGGTTGTGAAGGCTGAGCCGTCGCGAGGACTTGGGCAAGGGCCGCTTAGAGAGCTGGATTCATTAGTATTTGTGAGAGCTCAGGAGGAAGGTTCTGCATATGTCTGGTGAGGGCCTCAGGCATGGCGGCGAAGGCAATGGATGATGCAATTGTAGCCAGAGGGAGGGATGTAATAGGTGACATGGCAGCAAAAGAGGAAGAGGAAGTGGTCATGCCAGAAGAGGAGTCAACAACGATCACTGACCCGGCTATGGGCGAAGGGGCAAGATGGACAGAGATGTCCACTGCCGGCGGAGATGAGGTGACCATAGCCCGAGAAGCGGGTGGTGCGCTAGGAGGGGCAGGGAGAAGCAAGGTAGGCTGCAATTCAGTTGTTGTTACCATCTGCTTGAGCCTCTTGGGAGATGAGACTCCCATGTCTTTCTTTGCTGGCTCCGTGGGGTCGGCAGATTGTGCTGTCTCTGTTCCCTTTCTCTTTTGAGACCTAGTGACCGGGGGAGACTTGGATGTCTCACCAGCTGATGTGGTGGCGGAAACGTCTTCCATGGCACTGGGCTCGCTCTTGAGCGCCTCATATGTTACGACCACTCCTTATTGTTTCAGCTGCGCCACCTACCCATCTACCCACTCCTTAGTGCGCATTATGATTGGCTGGGTGATGGTGTCTAGGTCATCAACCTCTTGCTCATCCCAGTCTATGGAGGGGATTGCCAGGTTGGCAACTGCCAAGTACCTTGGATGCATCAGGGTGGACTCATCTTCCTCAAGTTGGTCTGGTACCTGGAACAGTTGTACCCTCCTTAGGAACTGCACGGTCATGCGCATGTAGTGCCTCATGTGTACCTCCTTGTCATCTTTACAATCGGCCCAAAAGTCTTCGACATGGTATTTGTGGGCGTATGCCGGCCCCAGTGCCTTCCTGACATGGCCGTGTGGAGCCATCCGCGGGCGAGCCATGTACCAGTCAAAATGATATTCCTTAAGCTCTTTGTCAGAGTTGCTGGCACATTGAGATGTTTACAGTTGGTACAGACCCTAGCCGAGGGTCATGGGATATGGGATCCCTACCACGTACTTGTTGCTGAAAACCGTCTGAATGTGTTGGAGCTGCCGGGAAAGCTCCAGGAGAATGATTCTGTCGTTAGGGTACCTTGGCAACTTGTTCGGCCGCTCCGTGAATCCCTGGGCACGGATGTAGGTGAACTTGGGAAACTGAATATATAAGAAGGCATACTCCTTTAGGAGTGCCTTGGTGCTGTGGGAGACCCTCCTTTCGAAGTCTCCGGCGATCAATCTGATGATGTGGCCTATGAAGGCGTCATTGACCCAGCAGTACTCCTTCTTGAAGTTATGGTATTGAAGCTGAGGGTACTTGTCAAAGGGCTTGAGCCCTCGCCTGTGTTCCTGATCTGGTGCTACAAATAGCCCGCTGTATTATCTATGACCGGCCAGGGAATATACCAGGTAAGAGGTCATATAGAACTTGGAGCTCTTTTTGACATTTACAAATTGCTTGTGGAAGCAGTTGCTGATAATGCCTCCCCAGTCGAATGAGGTCTTGGTGTTAACATCCTCGTTCCCTCGCAGGATCTGCTCAATGTAATATGCCATCCATTCTTGGAAGTAGGCGGCTGCCGGGAGACCCATGACCCTGCTTAGCATGGTCACCAAATCTGATAATCTTCATGGAGGTCACTGCGGAACAACTCCTGGGGAACTTTTGCAGTGCTGCCTCCTCTCTCCTTAAGCCAGTAAAGGTTAATAGACTTCTTGCACCCTAATGGACTGGCATCCCATGCCGCCTGACACTGTTCCAAAGTGGGGACCTCCATGTGTGGGAATGTGGGAATGTGGAATGTTTTTGTGATTCCTCCTGGTGACATGTCGGCGAGGATGTTCCCTTCCTTGTCCACAATCATTCTGGTGTCTGTTTGGTAGGCTTCTTGGTAAGCTATTACTAATTGAGGTGTTATCAGAGATGGAGGGAAGCCGGCAGCTTTGGCGATTCCACTTTGACGTATTAACCTAGCATTTTTCGTTCTAGGGTCAACCTTGACCCTTTGGGTGAACTCATCTATGTCCACCTGGCCGATATTGGTATCTGAGATCTCTTTCCAGTCAGTCAAAACCTTTGACTGGAGCGGTTCACCCTGAAATTGAAATTTCATCTGATCCTTATCGTCTTTTCCACGAGCGGCCCTTCCGGATTTCTTGCCTTTATCCTTTTTGGTGGAGGCCCCTGAGGTTCCTGCAGCCGATTCTATATATTCTGCAAGCAAAGGGTGGAGTCAGCACAACAAAACATCAACAGCGTTAATGTTAGTCCACATTATGAGCATATCATCTAGATAATTATTCAAATACATCATAAATTTTATCCTCAGATGATATCAATTTCATTTTAAAGCATTTGGACAATCCAGGCCCAAAGGGTCGGACTTCCCTGGTAGGAATGCTGTCAGGGAGGGAAAACACGACCGAAAGCTCCCAGAGACCCCTGTTGGCCAAATTTTTGTATTTTAAGAGGCCTAAGATGGAGAACGGCATGATTTAGGACGTGGGTCGAAGTTAGATTCTGATTTTGAGTTGGTTTGGATTGATTTAAGGAACTTCAGAGGTTTCAGGCCAGAAGGCAGTTAAGGGGCAACCGTTTGGGACGGCGAATAGTGGGCGGAAGTCCGGACGAGGAAGTTCGGCAACGGAAGTCCGAGGGCCGGGGCCCGCAAGGCGAAAGAACGGCCAACAATGAGGTATTACACTTGGACCAGGCGGCAACCGGACCCCCGGGCCCCGGAGGTCGGGAGGGCGCTTTGCGAATACCGCCGAATAATCTTCGACCATTTTGAACGACGGCGACGCGGAGAAGACCGGAGACCGGAGGGCGGGTAGCGGACAGAGGTTCGCCGCCAAGAGATTTTGCAACGTTGATTAGTGGCAATGGCGAGGAGACCCTCGGAGTCCGGCCCACGAGAGGCCGGCACAGATTCTCCGCCGAAAGGTGTCCCGGGACCCGGGAGGCGGGACGACGCGGGCTGCAGGCCCCCTGCATGAATTTTGCGATGATTTGAATGGCAGCGGCGGTAGGGAATCTGGGACCCGGCGACCAGAGAGACGGGAGACGACGGCCGCCACGAGGTTGGGCAGTGGGCACGCGAGGGCAGCGGCGAAGGGATCTCCGGGGCCCGAAGGTCGGGTAGCCGTAGGGGTTCCATCGTGGACGATGGTGGAACCATCACGGAGTTCTGAGGATGGAACTCCAGACGGCCAGGCCCGGAGGGTCCGGGGTACGGCAAAGCTCAATCAATCTTCAGACGGCCAAGGGAATCCTGGGACCCGGAGGGTGGGCGGAAGACTCAACTTCGCCGCCAAGGCCCCGACAAGCAGAACCACCGCCGGCACGTAGCCACACCCAGGAATGGGATGGCGAAAGAGGGAATCGAGCCCGAGGGGGCCAGTCGCCCTGCGCGAAGAACGGTCACGCAATGGGCGAGCTAGGGATCGTCAGGGAGGGCCATTGCGATGGGTTTAGGCGATTTCTAAAACATGGGTTTGGAGCGCGATGGGGTGTTCTTCAATTTTATGCGATTTTAATCAATTGTTCATTTAAACGAAATCCCCAAAAATGATCAAAATGATGGGAGGGCAAACGAGGACGGCCTACCTCGGATACGCCAAGCAGGGAGGTGCGAAAACCACCAGGGATCGACGGAGCGATGCAGACACGGATGATCGTGATGATGCCGATTGCAGTGGGCTCCAGATGCTGGCTTTATCAATTTGCTCAACTTCGGAAAGTGAAAATGAAATTGGCGGATCATGTGTTATATACCCTATCTGTCATTAATGCGATTATTTATTGCAGGTACGGATGCACCAAAAGTTGGTGGAATTTCAAATTAGGTCGGTAGTGGCAGATGAGACCCCGGGGCCCGGAGGCCGGAGGGACGCGGAACGACGGCCGCCGCGAGAATTTGTGATGACCAGGCGATGGCAGCGATGGGATGCTAGGGGCCTAAAGGGCGGGGAGCCGTCGGTAGTTCACCACTGAAGACTTCGCTTTGCGGGGGTGGCTGCGGCGAGCAACACCCCGGGGCCCGAGGGGCGGGCGACCGCCGGAGAGCCGCCGTCAAGACGGCGATCCCGGGATGGTAGTCCAGATGAGGACTTCCGGAGCCCGAGGCCCGAAGGAGCAGGGGCCATCAGGGAAATCCCCGATGAGTTCCAAACGGAAGATGGCAGGGCAGGCTCCTGAGGGCGGAAAGATGCCCAGGGGGCCCAGGGCTGTCCAGAAGCAAACGAAGCCAAAGGAACCCACGAGGCCCCGGAGGGAAGCAAAAAAACAAGAGGGAAAGCATGGTTTATTTTAGGATGAAACCTTAGAGCAATATCGACCACGCGGAACATCAAAAAAAGAGGGGCACGCAAAACGAGGCAGCCCCGAAAGACTGGCAAGGCGAAAGAAAAGAGGGTCCCCATTCCGAATGGGGCGTGTGTGTGCTGAGGGAACAACAGTGGGAATTTTTCAGTGCATCCAAGGTGAAATCACATCTCTCCATTGAATCTAGAGCTGTTGGAATAGTCAAGATTGACCTTTGTTTCATCGAATTTGGCTTTCGTTTGTCAGATCTGTGAGGGTTAATTGAAAAAAGGGTTTTTTTGCCAGATCCAGGGGGTGCTCAAATTTTTAGAGCATTTTGAGCTCAAACAGACCTCAGCAATGTGTCTGAAGCGGCCAAAAACCTAAAGATCGACTGTAAACTCACCTATCTTCAGCGTCAGCTATTTGTGAGGCAAGTTTTTTTTATCTGTACGACCCTATTCATCGTCTGCACGTAGTTCGAGGTGATTTTAAAAAAGAACAAAAAAATCATTTGATTTTTTTGTGCAAATTTTTTTAGGAAAATTTTTTAAAATTGCAATTTTTTTTATTAAAAAAAAAGTTTTTGTTTTTTAAATAAATAAATAAATAAGTATTTGGAAGGTACTGACCTGCACAAGGTACTGTGCAGGTACTGACTTGCACAGGTTAGTACCTACGTACCTTCCCACGGTCACCATTTTTTATGATTTTTTTTTTTTAAATCAATGCTTTTTTTATATATTTTTTTTAACAAAAAAATATAATCTGTAAAGTTTTTTTATTGTTTTTCTTAAAAACCAATTTTTTTAATAAGCTCAGTTGTGTAAATACGCCGACGGTCATTTCACTATCAATTTTAGGCTCGGATTTTTGTTGTGAGGGCCATACGGCTATCAAATTTAATCTAGCACTGTGTTTTTCTCCCTTTGGAGCTATTTTCTTCCAGAGGTCGTAACTTGGGCATATGATATCATTTTTTAGCAAATGAGATATCGTCAAAAAGTTGCTTCCGTCAAATTTCTAGTGGTGTGGGTTTCATCACTTAATTTTTCTGTTGGTGCATTCTACAACCAATTGAAGTCAGAGGAGCTACTTTTAGTCTTGAGCTCGTAAATTTTGATCAGTTTCTTCGTTTTTCATGATCTTAGCGGCGTTGGAACTGTATTTCAGAGCTCTTCAGTTCCATCCATGCAATTTTTCCAGATTTCACCCCAGGTATATTTTATTTAGTTTTTTGTGTTTTCACACTCTAGTGAATTACTTGGACATATTAGGTTTTGGGAACTTCTTGTTTGCATGGGATGCTTCTTTTTTGGCTATTATTCATGTATTTCTAGCCTTGTATCTTTTTATGACATTTTGAGTATCATTTGTAAGCAATCTTCTATGTAAATGCACTGAGATAAAGTGCCACACTATTGTACATGTAGTTTGTGGATTTTGCACATAAGGTTGTGCCATATTTTGTACTCACACTATATTATAAAGTGCCATGGGGGGGTTGTGTAGTGCCTTTATTTTTGCCATCATACCTTTGTTCGGTGAGTGTCCCTCCATGACGACAGTGGATCCATATGATTCTAGCCTCATGCATGTGTGCTTTGTTTTGCACACCACTTTTTCAGTTGCAGGTGCTTTCTTGTGCACTTTCAGATGTTGTTTCTTCTCCTTCATGTACTACAGGGTGTTACACAACATTTAAGTGGATCTGTCAAGCTCTCCCAGTCAACATTATGGGGGGGTATTATATTGTTTGTGCTAATGCTTCCTTGGTTCCTCCTTGGAAGGAATCTTCCATTCTCAGTTGATCAATGTTCTTTAGACTATTGGTACTTGTGCCATCTGTATCTTCATTCCAGCTGTTTGCCTTTATTTTCCATCTGATTCGAGTAGTGTTGTTAGGGGAACTCATGCAGATTATTGTCTTCTTGATCCTGATCATCCTATCTTCAGAGGAGGTTCTTTAGCACCATATCAGTCATCTTCCAACAGTTGTTTGCAACTTCTTTTAAATTAGTGATGTTCTTCATGTCTTTCATCTCTTTTTGGAGTAGAGTTTTTCCCATGAGGTTTTCTCTATTTCTCCACTTTACAGAGATTTGGTTGTATTTGGGTACCTCATCAAGCCTAGTTGCCCGGACCCTTGTTTGCTTTCATGCATTATAGTTATCTTTGCTTTCTTGCACATGTTTGTAGCTACACTCTTGCTCATCTTAAGGGGGGGTGTTAGAGTAAAGGTTTTAACTTAATTATGTTAATTATGTTACCTTTATTCCTCTCTTAAGATTTCACTTTAGTTTGCATATTGTGACATTTAATAATTATATTAATTATTAAATGTCTACCTATTAGGGTTACTTTTAGGTTTTGCATGATCTCCTTTAAAGGATTGATCTTTGTAATTATTTTAATTAAGTCAATGCAATCTCTCTTAGTAGCTTGCAGAGCACCCTTGCTTTTTTTTCTCCATCTCTTCCTTTTTGTGACAAGTTATTTGCATGTAGGTGATCTTCGGGGTCTGTGAAGTCGGCTTTCTCAACTTCTACAAAATTTAATCATAAACTAGTGTTGTAATGTGTCTTGCACATTAACATTGGTTCTTGTGTATTCCTAGGCTATATGGACCTCATTTTAGTGTTGTAAAGTGTATTTAATCACACTTTCACATTGATTTTTGTGTCCCAAGCCCTATTTGATATTTACATCATCACTAATAGGTCCTTAGTAACCCATATTGTGTAACTCAAGGTTCAAATTGATCAAATATGTGACAAAGTTGCAATTTAAACCTTATTTCCTTATCTCCTAGCTTCTTAGATGTTGGAACGGCCCCTGTGGGACCCATTCACCATGCATGGTGAATCAGTCCCATCTAGGTGGGACCCATTCACCATCTATTATGAATGAGTCCTATTTGACCCCATTTTGACCTTTGAGCAGGAAAAAGTGAAATTGAAAGTTTAATTTCACTACATGTTGGCCTATGATGAGGTATAACCGAGATACTAAGGCACAATTGTCTATAAATAAGTTTTTTTATCCTAATTTTACATCTAACAACTTATTTTTACATCTCTCATCATTAATTCATCATCTATCTTCTCATCCAAGTCAAGCAAGCTAGGGTTTCTTCATTAGAAGTCATCAAGTTAGCTTTTTAAAGCATTCAAGAGTCGAATCTTCATGTATTGTTGTAGAATTTCAAGATCAAATCATCATGACAAGTTAATCATCTCCATTTTTTTTATGTTTCATTACTTTATTTCATCACTTTGGTTTAATTACCTAAAGGGGTTTGACCAAGGAAAACCCCTGTATCCTAACCTTCAACACTTTTTCCCTTTGCATGTGTTTGTGTATGCAAATTTATCAAATGGAAAGGTGAGAAAAGGTGTACACATCTCATCAAAGTGTCTCAAGCCCTATTTCAAGCTTGGAGAGAGTCTACAGGTTGAGTTTTGCAGATTCGAATTCAAGGAATATTCTAAAACAAAATTGTAGATCCTAAGCCTCAAGATCCTATCCAGATTTTGATGTTTTCTAGAAGAGGACTCATTTTCCACTGATGGTGAATCAGTCCCATTTCTAGGATTGAACAGTGATTTTTGAAGATTTGGATACCTAATTCCCTGAAACTGGTTTTGACACTTTCTAGTAAAAATAGGACTCATTCTCCATGCATGGCGAATCAATCCCCGTGAGAATTTATAATAACTTTTGCAAGTATTCATAGCCTCATTCCATCCTCTTCCATCTTCCAACTTCATATCTTTGACTGGGTTACTTTATGTTACAATTTGTTTGCATTTCTAGTTAAATAGTTGGAATACACATTGTGTTTTCCAATACTTTTGCATTAGGTTAGAATACATTCATTAATATGCATTTTCATTAAGTTCTCAGCATTTAGACACATCCACACACACATTTCACACCTCTATTTCCATTTCTTATAGTGTTAACAAAGTCATTTTGGCCCATTTTCCTCTCCTTGGTGAAAAACCCTAAGAAGGAGCTAGAGATTTTTGGGGGCCAAAAATATTTGTAACAAGGTTCAATTAGTTTTGATGGAGTGCATAGTACTAATGATGTATATTATGTGAAGGGTTTGAGGAATAACCATCTGAGTGCTAGTGAGATGTGTAACAATGGCTTTAAACTTTAGTTTCAGAATAACAACTATGAAATCAGAAAAGGATCTAGAAATGGAGATATGATTGCTGCAGGAAGAAGAACTCATGGAAACATCTATCAGCTAAAGGGAGTTGATGGTCATTGCATTGTATCTCAAATCAGTGAAAGTTGGTTATTGTACCAGAGAATGGGACATGTATTTTTGATAACCTGGTCTAAATCAGTGTTAAGGAGATTGTTTGAGGGCTTCCTAGAATCATAAGACCTGACAATGCTATTTGTCGAAGTTGTCAATTAGGGAAACAAAAAAGATGCAACTTTAAGGGAAAGATCATTCTACTACCAGAATTCTGGAGTTATTTCATACTGATCTCTATGGTCCAACTAGGACTGGAAGCCTAAATGGTGACATATAGTTCATACTACTTATTGATGATTATACTCAAATGACATGGGTTGCTTTTCTCAAAGAAAATAGTCATGCTCTAGAGAGGTTTTTGGTATTCAAAGCAAGAGTGGAAATGAAGTAAACTTGAAAATCAAGTGTTTGAGATCTGATAGAGGTGGAGAATTCACTTTTGGTGAATTTAATGCATTATATGAACAACATGGCATAAGAAGATAGTTTTTTGCTCTGAGAACCCCTCAGTAGAATGGAGTGGTTGAAAGGAAAAATAGGATAGTACAAGAAGCTACTAGAGCCATGATGAAAGAATCAAATGTACCAGATGTGTACTAGAGAGAGACAATACACTAGCGTTTATGTTCTTAATAGAGTTTAGATCATAAAAAATAGCACAAAGACTCCTTTTGAGCTATGGACTGGTAAGACTCCTACTGTGAATTATTTCAAGGTATTTTGAAGAAAATGCTACATTAAAAAATATGATGAATCTACTAAGACTAATTAGAGCAAATACAAATATATGATTGGCAGACTACTGTATCTTACTTCTACTAGACTGGATATTATGTATGCAGTATGTCTAGTTGCCAGATTCCAAGAAGATCCTAAAGAAGCACATGTTACAACTATAAAGAGGATATTTAGATATCTTAAAGGTACACCAAATTATGGATTATGGTATCCTAAGAGTGATGATTTCACCTTGAGTGCTTATATAGATGTTGATTAGGCCAGATGTATAGATGAATGAAAGAGTACCAATGGTGGTGCTTCCTTTCTTGGCGGAATGTTAGTTTCATGGTTGAGTAAAAAGCAAGACTCAGTTTCTTTATCCACTACAGAGGAAGAATATATTGTTGCAACATCCTTCTGCACACAGGTTTTGTGGATGAAGCAAACTCTGAAATACATTGGGGTGATATGTGATGAGCCTATTTCTATTTTTGTGACAACACAAGTGCAATAAAAATTTCAAAGAACCTACTTATGCATTCAAGAACAAAACACATATCTATCAAGTATCATTTCCTAAGAGAAAAGGTGTTGGAGAATGAATTCATATTGGAGTATATGACAACAAAGGAACAAATTGCAGACATATTTACTAAGGCTCTTCTGAAGGATACTTTTGAGCATCTTAGGGAGAGGTTGGGGGTTATTGGTCCTCCAAACTAAGTGCACATGAAGGTGCATCAGTCCTAGTGAATTCATAGATTCTTCATTTATCTACACTAATAGATGGGTCTACTACACAAGGGGAGTAGAAAAGGTTTCCATTGTTGTAGTATGAGTGTACTCCTAAGGTGGAGTAATCAAAGTTGTTGATATTTTCCATTGATGTCAAAGGGGGAGAGAAAGTCATGTGAAAAATAGTTGCAGAGAAAGAGAAGGTTTTTCCCTGGAATATATTGTGTAAAATTTTGTCTTTAATGGTTTTTTACATCGTGTGTTGCCATCAATGCCAAAGGGGGGGATTTTTGCAAGTATGAGCTAGTTTGGTGGTGTTGTCATTAATGTTGTCATTGATGTAAACACAATTCAATATGTTGTAGATTGTAAATTTATAGATGAGACCTTGTTGAGATGTTTTGAGTACATGGAGCTATCTTTATGGTGTTGAAAAGTTGTTGGTTTGATGAATTTCTAAGTGCTTTTGAGAAAATTAATAAAGAAGAGAAGCTATAGTAATGAATGTGTTCATAATGTGCTCTGCATTTCTCCTATCTTGATCCTATGCTTGTTTAGATCTAGAAGTTTGATAATGATGATCTAGTGGTGATACCTCCTAAGTTTTAGCTTCTGGTTTGATGGTACGTGAAAGTTACGTTCACCGGTATGTGAACTGTTCTGATAGAGTTGGTCTTCTATTAACTGGGAGAAATGTTTTCTTCGTATTCCTCCATTATTTTTTTCAGATCATGTTGATCTGGGACATGTCTTGTGAAGGTATGTTTTATTCTCTAGCAAAGAGCTTTGAATTTTGGTGATCCAGAAGTCATGTTTCATTGTTTCAATATGAGTTTGTACAGTTTGAATGGACTAGTGAAAGGTGTTTAGTGTTTGAAGTCTATTGTTTTGTTGTGGATGTATTTGAAAGAATCTGGGATGTATTCTCATGCATAATGAAGCATGTTGTGGCATCCTCGTGTCATCTTCTTGTTGGGAATCATGTACATCAATGTCCTTTTGTGTTTTCATTACGTTTCAATGACCTAGTGTTTACACTTTATTTGAAGAATAAAATTTAATTAAGGAAGGATGTAGTTGATTTGACCTAATTTTGAATTTATGAAATAAGGATTTTGTGGTCGACCTTGGTGAAATTTTCTAAGGTTAAGGATGGTATAAAAGAAAGTAGAATTATGAAGAGTTGTATGACAGTGTGATGAAAAGTGACGAAAGTGAGCCAAAAATCATAAGAGGAGAAGTGTGTGTGAGTGAGTTGTGACAAAAACTCTTCATTGTGTCAGATTCATGGAGGCAGTGACCTAAAGGGTTCTACAATCCTATGGATGTGTGTTAATTGTTGTGGTGGATCTTTTGTTCTCTCTTGTATCTATAGGTAGTGAGCCTCCCTATTGGATAGTGAGTCCTTTCTATAGGCAGTGAGCCTTTGTACTTGGATAGTGAGTCCTCTTTGGGTAGTGAGCCCTTGGAAATGAGCCTTTGTATTTAGTTTTATAATCTTTTATATTGTGAGTTAACCCTCATCGTGGTTTTTCCCTTATTGCGTTCTCCACGTAAAAATTTGGTATTCATTGTATTGATTTACTTTCTGTTATTTGTGTTTCATGCTCTTAATAACAAAATAGTTTGGTTGTGGAATTAATAAGAGTTGAATTTTTAAGTTTGAATTTTCTGACAACCGATTCACCCCCCACTCTCAGTTGTTCTATGCTTTTTTAACAAGTTTAGTTTAGTTCAATTCAGTTATGGTTCAGTTATATTTAGGTACATGTAGTTAGTTTGAGTTGAATTCTAGTTGACTTTAGTTTACTTGAGTTGCATGACAGATAATAGGTGGATACTTTCAGTTAAGTGTGGATGATCAATCATACATAGTGTTTTCATGAATTGATGGAAATATATGTTTTAGTTAGCTAAGATTGACTTGGACCCACCTTGGGCACCCAAGTTGGCATCTTTGAGTTAACACCTTTTGCATGAGAAGATATTTACAAGTCTTAGTTAAGTGGGCCCATTCTTGGGCTCCAACTTTGAGGTGATGCTTGCAATATTTTTTCTTGACCAATGATTAGTTAAGTGTTCAGTTTAGGGTGCCTAAATTGAGGGGACTTTGGTTTTGACTTCGTCTTACATTGTGGAACTCTACTTGCACAATCTAGGCATAGATTTTTGAGAGGAGATTTATTCTCTTGTATTTGATAACTCTTATTATTTTACATGTAGATTAATTTTCTATTTATTACAGTAATTGCATCATATTTTCTTATAGTTTTTGTAGGTTAAGCTTGTGCATGTGTGAGGGTTTGAACCATGGCATCAGATGTTTGGATTCATGCTTGGTCACATGGAATGTATGGATAGCTCATGTTACAAAAATTTTATGAGAGGTTTTGTAGGTTGAGCTTGTGCATGTCTGAGGGTTTGAAGCATGGCATGGGTGAACCATCAATTTTTTGGTGTGTTATGAACTTCTCTTGCAATCTTAGGATCTTTCACCTAAAAGGAGAGAGATAGAAGCCCAAAATTGAAGTTTTTCACTCAAGTAAAGGAATCTATGATGGAATTATTAATAAATAAAGTGATCTAAATGCAACTAGATGATGAAATTGATTAATTATTAATGCAAAACTAATGAAATATGCAATGTTTGAAAACATAGTGATGTTTGTAAAAAGCCTAGAAAGATGAACCAAAACACAAATGAAACTAAACAGAAAGTTGTAACTTAGGATGTGTCCCACCTATGAGACTAATGAAGACTGGAAAGCACTCTGGAAAATTGGAAAATTTGACTTTTAGGCTGACTGGGACTCATTCGCCACGATAGGGTTTTCTGCCTAGAAATTGGTTTATGCTCACTAGGTACTAGAATTTTTAGTTAACTCTGTCAACCACCTCATGAGGGACTCATTCACCATCCATGACAAATCATTCCACTATCATTTTTTTGCAAATTCAGATCTCAGACCTCCACCTTGTCACATGTACAACACTTTTTAATGGGAATCAGGATCGGGATCTTAGAAAATACCTATAAAATAGCTTAAAATTTGTTTTCTAATGGAGGGTTTTCCTTCGTTAAACCCTTAGTTGTTCAATCAAACCTTGAATGGAAAAAAATTATGCATAAAACCCTAGCCTTAAGTGTGTTAAAGACTAGGAAAATCTGAAGTAAGTCAAAACCATATTCTATTGGGGTAGAATAAGATGTGCAAATGTGATTTGAATGATGCAAGACTTCAACCCTAGAAACCCTAGAGCATATCAAATGAATGTAAATTTTATGCAAAAGTGATGCAAACCTTAAGTCTAAAGATAGAGGGAAGATGGAATCACTTTGAAAACAAGTCTTTAGGTGTGATTTGATGTCTAGTTGCATCTCAACCTAGATTTCTCCATTATTCACCATAGGCATCCATCATCAACTCTTTACAATGTTGAATCTTGATCAAGAAGTGAGCTTGAAGACCTACAAAAACCCTAGTTTCTTGTCCTAAAGCTTTAGCTTTGCTGTAGAAAATGCAAATAAAACTTATTGTGGAAGACTCTTGACACTTGAATTTTGAAATTGCTTTGTAAAAATTACTAAGAGATGTGAAAGATTAACTAAAATGAGTATTTATAGGCATCAACACCTAATTTTCCCATTATTTAGACCTAAGAGGTTGACATCCATTGAAAAAATAAGTTGAATTGATTAAATTCCTACTCAAATTTGAGTTTTCCCCCCAAAAGTGACTCATTTTCCACCCTTGGAGAATGGGTCCTACCAGAGGGGAGTCATTCGTCCAAGGTGGTTAATGGGTCCCACAAGTGGTTTTTGGAGGTGGGATTTTGAGATATGCACGAATTAAGTGTTGTTTGTCGAGATTTAGATGATTTCTCAAGTGAAATGGGCCTCTAGATAAAATATAATGGGTCTTAGGGGCCTATAAATTTTATTTTGAAGAATGAATAATGCAGTGGTACTCAAAATTAGTTCTAAATTAAGCATGAAATTATCTCTTTTCTCAAGAGTGTCCAATTTTCTATGCCAAATTCAGTTGCCACTTTAGTGCCCATATGAATTTACATGCATATGTAAGCTAGAGGACTCTAAATGGTGCACTTTATTGCATACAAGGATACTCATTCAAAATATGAGAGAACGAAGCCCCCAGTGTAGTTATCTACAAAACCACATCATTAGGAACCAAATCTTGCAACACAAGTTTGTTAATTGTCCAAAAATCCCTTTGTCTAACTCTTAGAAATCTAATTTGAGGGTATATGTATGCCCCCCCTTGATTCTTCTTGCTTTACAAAGGTGAAATCAAGGTAGCAATCTAGCCACGTCGAATAAAAAATATCATACCATAGGGAATTTCCAAGTATAATGCCACTTAACAATATATGATTTATGATGATGAGTGTGGAATCATGATTCCAACGAATCAAATGACATCAAAAATTAAGTTTGCTAGCTCCCATTATGTTGTTTTGAAGAAAAGATGCTTCATTAACTCTCAAGAGAAAATAGCCCAAATTTAATGCATGAGTAAAAGTGATGAAAATATGTTAAAATAGGTAAAGGAAAGTAATTTGTCACTTACTATTACATTTTAACTTCTTGTAGCTTGAGAGTGACAAGTGAGATGAGAAGATGTCGAGTAGACATGATTACACACCTTCACGACTAGATGAGCTTCAAGAGCAGGTGACATGCAGCGAGCTGTACCATGAGGTGAGTCAATTCTGCAACTCTCACTTAGTGATTTTGTAATGATTTAATTTTTTTTAATGTATTTATAGGTTGATTTGGGATCTTGGAATTTTTTTTGCAAAGTGTCTTGTTTGTTCTTAAAGTGTCCCTTTTGTTCTCAAAGTGTCCCATTTCTTCTCGAAGTGTCCCAAAAGGGTTGTAAAGTGTCTCGGGCCTTTAGGAAAACACACTAGAGTAACTTCACCACACTTTCATGATGATAAATGTAAAAATGGAAGATATTAGATAAATATTTAGAGCATATTGTTATGATTTTGATAGGTTCCAACCCGGTCATGATAGTGGCTAAAAGGAAGACATCTCTCAGATTTCCAGCCAACACCTGCCTGTACCTAGGGAGAAGAAGATCTGGCAGAGAATCTATCGTACATTTGATGCCACCTGGCGATACCATGATGCCATGTTGATGTATTCCATGGAGCAGCATTGATGCTACAGAACAGCTTTCACCTTCTAATCAGGAGATGACCATCACCCTAGAGGGACATACACCGATTTCAAGTCTTAGTTTCTAGGTGAGGTAGCCCGGCATTTCAGGGGGATCACCATTTTAAGGAAAGGTGACATGCAGTATTGCTTGGATGGACTTGTTCATGATGAGTGTGTGAGAGAGTGAATTAAGAGCTTCCTATGCTTCTATATTCATGAGCCCCCATTATGAGATGGATTATGATACATATAGTGGATCTTGTTCTCAATCCTAATTGATGAGCGAAACACCTAGATGGAGGATTGGTACACTTGATTTGTGGGATAGCAGAGTGTGGGACAATCTATGCTTGGGGATGTTGCATCCTAACACATCTTTATTATGATCTTGGCCAATTTTTATTTTGATAGATCAACAGTATGGTGCACTACACACTTCTGTAGGTGTGGTGCATTGAGTATATTACATGCACTAGGCCTTTCAAGTTCCCTTGTGCTATAGCCACATGATATCCATGAGCCTTTAGCTATCATTTATGACACTTGTGGCAATACAAAGATCTACATTTTTGGAGGGTGAGATTTGACCAGTTGGAGGAGGATGAGATCCTATGGAAACCTTATCTACTCACACTACAGTGGTTAGATTCAATAGGACAACTGAGGAGAATGTAGATGGATAGATTTTTTATTGGGCTATATAAATATGTTGTACATCCATTCTATTATGGCCAAGTCATGTGATAGTTTGGGTAGGTGTAGACACCATCAAGCACGTTCCCCTTCATTAGGCGATTAATGTAGAGTACCGAGATGCTAGGTGATACCGTTCAACTCACTATAGATCATGTGGTCCAGAGTGATTCTGACAATTCAAATCGTGATCAACCACTATTCTCCGATGCTAATCAAGTTGATAGCATAGATGAGCATGAGGAGTGGTGGTCAGTGACATAACCAGCTCCCATATTTACCATGGATGTCCCTAAAGGTGGTGGTACTTTAGAAAAAAGTACCCTTTGCTTGACATGGATTAATTCATGATAAACTAAACATAATGAGGCCTCAATCCAGGTATTGTGAGGCATTTTATGTGTCCACACTAGGTCTTGGACCCTTGCAAATCAAATAACATGATTTTAATGATGTCTTGTAAAGGTGTTGTAAAGTGTTGTAAGATACTCTCATGCTTTTATAGACTTAATGAACCCATTTATTCCTAATTCAACATTATAAAACTTGTTTAATAACATTATCACATCAATTTAGAAGGCTTGTGAAATAAACTTAATACTAAACTAGTGTTGTAATGTGTCTTACATGTTCACATTGGTTCTTGTGCCTTCCTAGGCTATGTGGACCTCATTTTAGTGTTGTAAAGTGTATTTAATCACATTTTCACATTGATTTATGTGTCTCAATACCTATTTGACATTCACATCATCATTAATAGGTCCATATTAACCCATATTATGCATCCTGAGGCCTAAATTGATTAAATACCTGATAAGGTTGCATTTTAAACCTTATTTCCTTATCTCCTAGCTTCCTAGTTGTCAAATTGGCCTATGTGGGACCCATTAACCATGCATGGAGAATCAGTCCCATCTAGGTGGGACCCATTTTCCATGTGTGGTGAATGATTCCCATTTGGCCCAATTTTGACCTTTGAGCTGGAAAAAAAGTGAAATTTTAGTTTAATATTACTTCATGTCGGCCTGTGATGAGGTATTAATAGGTAAAATAGATGAATTTCTTATAAATATAAGTTTTTTAACTCATTTTCACATCTCTCTTACCTCTCAACCAATTTTACAAATAATTCATCAATCATCTTCTCAAGCAAGTTAGGGTTTTAACATTACAAGTCATTCAAGATCAATTTTTAGACATTCAAGGGCAGATCCTTCACGTTTTGCTATAGAATTTCAAGATCAAACATCATTGAAAGGTAATCAACTCCATTATTGCATGTTTCATTCCATTATTTCATCATTTTGGTTTAATTACCTAAAAGGGGTTTGACCAAGGAAAACCCCCAAGCCCTAATATTCAACATCTCTCTCTCTTGTCTAGTTTGTTGTAGATTAAAGACTCTTGGAAGCTTGTAAATCATTGAAGATCAAGTTGCAAGTTTGATCAAGTATTCTCCTAATTCAACAAGTCAAAATATCAAGAAAAAATCATTTTCAGGTTGGAAAATCAGAGTTTCAGAAGCATACACCTTTAGGAAGCTAAAGTGTAGATCAGAAGCTTTGGATTCCACT
>VDFB02388155.1:0-56309 GCA_007258455.2 Sequoia sempervirens | reverse complement strand
GTTGTCATATAAAGTTGCAAAAATAAAAAATTGGAGAAGTCCAACGGTCACGAGAGTTTAAAAGTTGGTTTGAGTTAGTTGGTATATTTTTTCTTGATGTCTAAGGTTTAAATTCATGTTGAATGGGTTGAATAGAAGTTTTGGTGTTCATTTTTGGTGAAAGAAAACAATAAAATACTCAAAAAAATTTCTAGCAAAATATGTTGCTCCAGGAAATTGTGTTGGAAATATGTGCCTCAAACAATACAGGCTGAAACCTCCATTAGAGCCAAGTCGGTGTGACATCTTCATTGTCTGGCCGACTAGCAGCTTGATTCATTCTGTTTTCTACAGGTCACTGTGACCTAGCTTTTGTCTTTCTGAAAGGTTCACTTTGGTCTATTGATGTGACATAGTGTATTCGCTATGACCTCTTAGCGCTCGGGAGACCTCTGGCCGACATGCCATTCAATCGTAAATCAGGGAGACTCATGGTGACCACAAGATTTGGGGTAGCTTATAGCGGCTCGGTGAGAAGTACCAGCGAATAGTGAATGTCTTGCCAATAGACATTTTAATGTCTTTGCCATAACATAAGGGTCCCGGTGTGACGTCTTAGCAATAGATGAAAGTCATGCCGACGGGGACACACTCGGGAGTCATCATTGTAACACTAAGGTTTTGTTATGAAGTCTAGGTGATATGCAAATTTCTCACTGATGGAGGCTCAAGTGTTAGCTAACAGAGTAACTCAAAGCGGTTGGGGAAAGGTCTTGGCGAGACTGTTAAGTCTTGCCGATAGCCAATGGCTATCAGGGTAACTCAAATGGTTCGGGAAGAAGTCCCGGCGAATGCTGTATGTCTCGCCGATGATGAGGGTTCTTCAGTGTAGCTCTTGGTGAATGGTGGTCTCGATGTAACTTTGAGATCTCGGAGAAACCTCCCGGCGAAAGATGTAAGTCTTGGTGACTATTCAATGAAGCCCGATATGACTTGTGACTTCGGTATAACCTTTGGTGGCTCACTATGATCTCCTGGCAAAAGCGATAGGTCTGGGCGACTGTGTGGTGACTTAGTGTAACACATGAAGCTTGATGGAATGTCTTGGCAATATCTGTTACTCTTGGTGACATCGGTATGAAGGTTATGTGGCATCGGCGAGACACTATTAGTGTCTCACCAAGATGCCAATACAATGCAAATTCTGTTGACAGTTTGACCGTCTGATGTGGCATCTCATGGACGAATCAGAAGAGCTGAATTGGAACCGTTGGGAGTCTGTTCGTTGTGACAGTTTTGTGAGGAAGCTCGACAGCCAGGAATGACATGAATATATTTTGTAATCTCTATAGTGATTTGGTTGGTTCGATCAACAATTGTGTGTGAATAGTTCAAATTGTATCAGAGTGAATTCTATTCTGTGCTGACTGTAACTTGAAGGTTCCTGTGCAAATTTGTTAATGGTGAAAGATGCTATAATCAGGCACTAGAAGATAAGTCTTTCAATTGTATGTAATCTCAATTACTGTAATACAAAGTGATTTCTCTTGGTGTGGTGGGTTTTTTCTCCCGTAAGGGTTTTCCCACGTATATCTGGTGTTCTTGTGTGATTGTCAAAATTTTGTTTCTATAATCTATTTCATAGTGCATCTTAACTTGACTGTAATTGTAAATTTTAAAGTATATCTACATTCTTCTCTGAGGTATTGACGTTAGGATAATTCTTTCCGCATCTTATTTTCCTTCCAAGTGGTATAAGAGCCTAGCCAGTTGTGTTATCCTTGTGGGTATGTTGGGTTTTTTGTGTCAATTCTGTTCAGTGGGAGTCTTGTAGAGTTTGTTATTTCTAATTACAGATTAAGATGGCTAGTACATCTGGTAAGATTGAAATAGAGAAATTCAATAACAGTAAGTTTGAGTTGTGGAAACTCAAGATGGAGGATCTTCTTGTTGATCATGATCTTTGGATTGTTGTGGCTGGAGTGAAACCTACAGGCATGAAGCAAGAAGATTGGCACCTTGTAGATATGAAGTCTAAGGGGCTGATAAGGCTTTGTTTGGTAGACTCAGTGCTTTTGAATGTGCATGAGGAGAAAACTGCATCTACCTTATGGAAGAGACTGGCATCTATTTATCAGGGGAAGTCCTTGGTGAATAAACTATTCCTGAGGAAGAAACTATACTCTTTGAGAATGCAGGAAGGAGGGTCTATAGCTGATCATTTCAATGCATTTAACATGTTGCTTTCTCAATTGACATCTGTTGGTGTGAAGACTGAAGAAGAGGATCGTTGTATGCTACTATTGTGTTCTTTGCTAGACTCATGGGATCATCTAGTGATGGCTTTCAGGAGTACAACATCCAGTTTCAAGATGGAGGATATTGTTGGTTCTTTGTTGTTAGAACAAATGAGAAGGAAGTCTTCTGAGATGGCAAAGGAGGCTCTTGCTATCAGAGGAAGGTCAAAGGAGAAAGGAAAGAAGAAGGACAAGAAGTCCAAATTGAAATCAGAGGGGAGATCAAAGTCTCTTGGCAAGAAGTCCAAGGTGAAGTGTTGGAACTGTGGGCAACCTGGTCATGTATGAAAGGATTGTAAAGAGGAGAAAAAGAAGAAGAAGGGATCTTCTGATAATGGTTCTTCTCATAGTGATGGTGACACCTTCATTGCAGCCTTGGCTACTTAGGCATCAGATGATGTCTGGATGATTGATTCTGGAGCATCTTTCCACATGACATCTCATAGAGAATTATTCATGAAGTATGAAGAATATGATGGTGGAAAGGTGTATTTAGCAAGTGATTCAACTTTAGAGATAGTTGGCCATGGAAGAGTCAGAATACAATTCCCCGATGGCAAAGTGAAGGGAATCAATAATGTTATGCACATACCAAGTCTGGCTCGAAATCTATTGTCTGTAAGTATGCTAAATGATATTGGTGTACAAGTTACGTTCTCTGGAAATGGCTACAAGATGACTAGAGGTTCAATGGTGCTGGCTAGAGGTGGTCGAATTGGTACCCTGTACAAGCTGGATGCATGGCCGTTTTGAATGTAACAGTCTCTTTGGAAAGTCACTGAAAGCGCCAGGAGGTAAAGAGGAAATATCCCTAATTATGTAAACTCTATGGAAGTAAAACTTCCTACAGAGAAGACTATGCTTTGGCATCATAGGTTAGGCCACATATAGGAGAAAAAAAGGTTTAAAACCTTGAAGAATAAAAACCTGGTTGAGGGGCTTGAAGATTGTAATCTTTGAATTTGAATTACGGAACACCGTGATATATGGAAAGCAGCATCACATTTCATTTTATGACTGTCCTCATAAATATTCTAGTTTGTTAGACTATATTCATTCGGATGTGTTTGGTCTAGTAGATGTTCCTTCTTTGTCTAAATCAAGATACTATGTGTCATTCATTGATGATTATTCAAGAAGAGAATCATTTATTTTTTGAAAAGTAAATCAGAAGTGTTTAGTCGATTTAAGGAATTTAAGAACCTTATTGAAAATCAGACTGGTAGAAAATAAAATGCTTAAGGACTGATAATGGTGGTGAATTTTTTTGATGAATTTGAAAGATATTGCAAAGACCATGGAATTAAAAGACACAAGACTACACCTTATACTCCACAATAGAATGGAGTTGCAGAGAGGTTCAATAGGACAGTGATGGAGAGAGCACTGAGTATGCTCAGTAGTGCTGGCTTGGAGGAGAAATTTTGGGCTGAGGCTGTATCTACTGCATGCTATCTAATTAATTGTTCTCCAAATTCTGCTCTTGTTGAGAAAACACCTTTGGAAGCGTGGTCTAGTAAGAAGCCCTCACTTAGACATGTTCGTGTTTTTGGCTGTGAGGCATATGCTCATGTGCCGGATGTGAAAAGATCTAAATTGGAGAACAAGGCTATCAAATGTATTTTTATAGGCTATAGCGCTATCACAAAAGGATACAAGCTTTGGAATCCTGATACAGAGAAGGTTGTATACAACAGAAGTGTAATCTTTCATGAGCTGAAACCTTCCACTTTGGATATGTAGTTAGAGACAGTCAAAAAATAGTAAGGACATAGCAGCAATTCCTCCTATAGCAGACAAAGAGGAATTGAGAATTCAAAATGTACCTGAAACTGAGGAGAGCTCAAGCAGTTCTGAAAGTTCTGAAGAAGATAAAGAACCTCAGCCTCAGCCTCAACAACTGAGGAGGTCAACCCAAGAAAGGAAACAACTAGATAGGTATGGGTTCTCATTGATTGATTCTACTTGTGCCTATGCTTTGATTTCTAGTACTGACAAGCCTAGGACTGTAAAAGAGGCATTTAAAATGTCTGATTCAGATTCTTGGTTGGAAGCCATGCAAGAAGAGATGGCATCTTTAGAAAAGAATGAAACCTAGAGTCTAGTGCCCTTGCCTAAAGGCAGAAAGGCTATTGGCTACAAATGGGTATTTAAGAAAAAGATTGGTCTCGATGGCAGTGTAGAAAAGTACAAGGCAAGACTGGTTGCAAAGGGTTATTCCCAAGTAGAGGGAATCGATTATGGGGAAATATTTTCTCCTCTAGCAAAGCTGACATCCATCAGATTTCTTTTGTCACTTGCAACAGCATATGACTTAGAGGTTGAACAGATGGATGTGAAGACAACATTTCTTCATGGTGATCTTGAAGAAGAAATCTATATGTCCCAGCCTGAGCACTTTGTTGAAAAAGGTAAAGAAAAACTGGTATGCAAATTAAAGAAGTCTCTATATGGGTTAAAGCAGTCACCTAGAATGTGGTACCAGAAATTTGATACATTTGTATTGTCTTTGAGATTTGTGAGATCAAAATCTGATCACTGTGTATATTATAAAGCTGAAAGTGATCAAGTATTAGTTATTGCTCTTTATGTGGATGATATGCTATTCATAGGAAATAGCAAGCTAATGATTTCTGATCTTAAGTCTTAGTTGTCTGCTAAGTTCAAAATGAAGGATCTTTGTGCAACAAGGTATATTCTAGGGATGGAGATAACCAGGGACAAGAAGAATAGAAAGATTTGGCTCAGTTAGAGTAAGTATGTCAAGACTATTCTTGAGAGATTTTGTATGAATGATTGCAAACAACTAGTGGTTCCGTGGAATGAAGCTATCTATTGAGGATCTACAAAATCTCCACGAGATGGAGGACATGACTAGTGTACCCCATGCTAGGCGGTTGGCAATCATGTATGTAATGGTCTATACAAGCGCCGTATATTTCCCAAGCGCAGGGAGTACTTAGTCCATTTATGGTTAATCAGAGAACGCGATTGATGTTGCGAAAGAGTTTTCGTAAATATTGATGGGCATTCAGATTTTGCATTGTGTTACCATGGGACCAAGAATCACAAGGACTCTGAGTATTTGGATATGTAGATTCTAATTGGGTAGGGGACATTGATAGCAGGAGATCCACCAGTGGATACATTTTCATGATGAATGGTGGTGCAGTGAGTTGGATGAAGTAAGCGGCAGGTTGTAATCACTTTGTCCACTATGGAGGCTGAATACATGGCAGCCTACTCATGCTTGTAAAGAAGTTGTATGGTTGAAATTTTGTAAGTTCTAACATTGGTTTTGATGCAGGGGAAATAACAATTTTTCTCGATAGAATGAGTGCAATTTTTTTGGCAAGAACCCTACTTTCCATGCCAGGATGAAACATATTGATGTACGTACCACTTTGTACAAGATATGATGGAGGATGGAAAGGTCAGTTTGGAAAAGGTTGATACTCGGAGAATGTTGCAGATGCATTGACGGGCTGAGCACAAACAAGTTCAGGTGGTGTGCCAGTTCAATGGGCCTTAGTGCCCATAATTTTCAAGTAAATTATGTTGTGCTCGAGGTGCCTCAGATGATCTTTGTCAAGTGGGAGATTGTTGGAAATATGTGCCTCAAACAATACAGGCTGAAACCTCCATTAGAGCCAAGTCGGTGTGACATCTTCATTGTCTGGCCAACTAGCAGCTTGATTCATTCTATTTTCTACAGGTTGCTGTGACCTAGCTTTTGTCTTTCTGAAAGGTTCACTTTGGTCTATCGCTGTGACATAGTGTATTCGCTATGACCTCTTAGCGCTCGGGAGACCTCTGGCCGACATGCCATTCAATCGTGAATCAAGGAGACTCATGGCGACCATGGACTTCAGGGTAGCTTATAGCGGCTTGGTGAGAAGTCCCAGCGAACAGTGAATGTCTTGCCGATAGGAATACATTTTGATGTCTTTGCCATAACATAAGGGTCTCGGTGTGACGTCTTAGCGATAGATGAAAGTCATGCCGACGGGGACACACTCGGGAGTCATCGTTGTAACACTAAGGTTTTGTTATGAAGTCTGGGCGATATGCAAATGTCTCACTGATAGAGGCTCAAGTGTTAGCTATCGGAGTAACTCAAAGCGGTTGGGGAAAGGTCTTGGCGAGACTGTTAAGTCTTGCCGATAGCCGATGGCTATCGGGGTAACTCAAATGGTTCAGGAAGAAGTCCCGATGAACACTATATGTCTCGCTGATGATGAGGGTTCTTCAGTGTAGCTCTTGGCGAATGGTGGTCTCGATGTAACTTTGAGATCTCGGAGAAACCTCTTGGCGAACAATGTAAGTCTTGGCGACTATTCAATGAAGCCCGATATGACTTGTGACTTCGGTATAACCTTTGGTGGCTTGCTATGATCTCCTGGCGAAAGCGATAGGTCTGGGTGACTGCATGGTGACTCGGTGTAACACATGAAGCTTGATGGAACGTCTTGGCGATATCGGTTACTCTTGGCGACATCGGTATGAAGGTTATGTGGCATCAGCGAGACACTGTTAGTGTCTCACCGAGATGCCAATATAGTGCGAATTATGTTGACAGTTTGACCGTCTGATGTGGCATCTCGTGGAAAAATCAGAAGAGCCGAATTGGAACCATTGGGAGTCTGCTCATTGTGACAGTTATGTGAGGAAGCTCGACAGCCAGGAACAACATGAATATAGTTTGTAATCTCTGTAGTGATTTGGCTGGTTCGATCAACAGTTGTGTGTGAATAGTTCAAATTGTATCAGAGTGAATTCTATTTTGTGTTGACTATAACTTGAAGGTTCCTGTGCAAATTTGTTAATGGTGAAAGCTGCTATAGTCAGACACTAGAAAGATAAGTCTGTCAATTGTATGTAATCTCAATTACTATAATACAAAGTGATTTCTCTTGGTGTGGTGGGTTTTTTCTCCCGTAAGGGTTTTCCCACATATATCTGGTGTTCTTGTGTGATTGTCAAAACTCTGTTTCTATAGTCTATTTCATAGTGCATCTTAACTTGACTGTAATTTTAAATTTTAAAGTATATCTACATTCTTCTATGAGGTATTAACGTTAGGAGAATTGTTTCTGCATCTGATTTTCCTTACAAATTGTACAACCGTGTATAGTTTGTTTTGGCTTCCAAATGCATTGTAATTGATGAAAATATGAGTTAACATTACTTTGGTTTTTTTTAATTGAATTCCATAGAGATTTGAGTGTTTTGTGGCCATTTTTCTATAGGCGGCTAGAACTCAGATTTTGAAGTTTGGAGAGTGTAAAATGGGTCCCTAAGCCATTCTACCTAGTGAAATTGGTTCAAAATTGGTGGAATAGCTCCTTTATATGTAGTTTTATTTTTTTTATTCTTTGTAGGATCATGGAAGGCCGATTGAAGGAGTTTTAATGTTGCCTTAGGTGATTTTTTATGAGTTTTTGCCTAGAAATTGATGGCTAAGAGTGGTAGCTTGATGAAATAACATTGTTGTAGCATGGAAGAGGATTTAGAAAGATTGTGCAGACATATTTGGATGTGTTTGAGGTTCTAGTAAGGTGATATAGGGTTTGGATTATTGATTTTCAATAAACCCTCATGTTTTAAGCATGAAACAAGCCTAAAGCAAGGGTTTTGAGATTTGGGGCATTGGTGATTGTTCCTCCTACTAAAGATTGTTGATTTTTTCCTTTTGAAGGCTAGTGAAGGTTTTGAAAATGATTTTTGGAGCTGAGAGTGATTGAGTGGGTGATGCTTTGTAAAAGTGGCTTATTTAGGCTTGGGGCAGTGTACCAGTCAATTTTTTGGAGATGATGGTCCAAAGTGACCATAGGATATTTTAAGATATGTTGAAATATGTCCAAATGGGTGTCTAAAAATTTAAATGGTTTCTTGGCTTGAAGAGGATTCTATAAGTTATGCTCAAATTTCATTGTTTGAAATGTCACAAGGAATTGTGAATAATTGGTGAGTAGAGGTCCTAATTGAGACTTTGGTGATTGTAGAATTGTTTGAAACTAATCTAATTGTGATTGTGGAAGGTTTGAATCCCTGCTCTACATCAAGTGGTATCAAATCATAGGTACTAGATCATTTGAGGGTGAAAAGCTGAAGTTTGAAGTGTGAAAAGTAGGAAGTTGAAATGACAAAATGCCTCCTAAGGGTAGTGCAGTACTTGCAAGGGAGATTAAGATGTTGAAAGAGTCACAATAAACAATCTAATCTAAGTTTTTAGCAATGAAGACACAACAAAGAAGAGGAAAGGCCATTGAAGAGGAAAGTGATCAAGAGGAAGAGGAAGAGGGTGAGCAGGAAAACCTTCCAAGTGGAAGAACCCAAGATGTTGATTGGGATCCTGATGAGAGAGGGATGATAAAGATGCTTAAGGCTATGAAGGGATATGATTCTAATGTGAAAGTAGATGTGCCAATGTATAATGGAAAATTGGATGTTGAAGAGGTGTTAGACTGGATAGATGCACTAGATAATTTCTTTGAGTTTAAGGAGGTTGTTGATGATCAAAAGTGAAGTATGCTAAGAAAAAACTAAAAGGACTTGCATTGAAATGGTGGAATTACATCCAAGAGGAAAGGGTGAAGAAGGGAAAGACAAAATTTAGTTAATGGGATAGAATGGTACCAAAGGTAAAAGCACAATTTTTGCTAAGTGATCATGCAATTCAAAGATTCAAGAAGTTGTAGAGTTTAAAACAAAAGGAAAAGGATGTTATGACATATATTGAAGAGTTTCACAAGTTGAGTATAAGGTCTGGTCATATTGAGGATGAAAATGAAAAGATTGCAAGGTATATGTGTGGATTAAGGTTTCAAATTCAAGATGGGTTGAGTTTGGCTATGCCTAGATCAGCGGATGAATGTTTTCAATTAGCTGCTAAGGCAGAGGAGAAACTAAAAAGATCAGAAAGACAAGGAAGAGGCAGAGACAACACCAATAGGGGAAGAGGATCAAGGTAGAATTTTGAAGATCAAGGAGATATAAGCAAAATCAAGGAACAAGTTGTTGATCAAAGAGGTGGATTCAGAGGTTTTAGAGGAAGATTTGGTGGAGGTAGGAGTTAAAATTCATTTTCAAGTAGATATTATCATTTTAATCAGCTTGGGAATCCAACATTCAAGTGTCTTGAGAAGCAAGGGTCTACTTCAAGTGGTGGTGACAAAAGAGTGCAATTGGTACAAGAAGATGATTGTGAAAGTGTGCATTCTCCTAATCAACTTGTTGCTCCATAAGTTGGGGAATCTTTGATGGTGAGAAGAAAACTACTTCAAGAAACCAAGGAGAAGGAGATGACTTCAGAAGGACATTGTTCAAGACCACCTACAAATGCAAAGGTAAGGTATGCACAGTTGTAGTAGATTCAGGGAGTATTGATAATATGATATCAAATGAAATGGTAGATAAACTAAATTTGGAGAAAATTCCTCATGAAACACCATATAAAGTATCTTGGTTGAATGATGATCAATCCATTTTGGTTAATGAACAAGCTTTAGTTGAGTTTCAAATTGGTGGATATAAGGACAAGGTTCTTTGTGATGTTTTTCCAATGGGTTGTTGTCATTCATTGCTTGGAAGACCATGGCAGTTTTATAGGAATACACTTTATGATGGTAGACATAATACTTACACCATTGGAAAGGATGGAAATACTTTCACATTAACACCATTGTAGGAGGAAGATAAAGGAAAGAGTAAGGCAGCAAGGGTGGTTATGTTTGGCAAGGAGTTTGTGAAACTAGAGGAAGACAAGAATGAATAATTTGCAGCCATTACAAAAGAAGAAAATGCTAGGACAGTAGATAGAAGGAAAGAAGAAAATGTGGAGATAGTAAGCTTGAAGAGTAATCTTATTTTGATTGGAAAGGAATATGAAATGGTGACAAAGATAGTTCAAGAGAAGGTCAAGGATGAATTTTTTGAGGGAGTGCAAAATTGCTTAAAAAGGCATGATAAAATCATGGTGGGGATAGTGCTTTGTCCATTGATGGAAAAACAAGAAAGTGGGAAGTCAAGTACTATCAAGATAGAGGTTATTAAGTCTAATGGAATAGTGGGTTGTAAGTTTGATAACACAGTGGTATTTGGGCAAAGACCCTTGTGACGAAGATGAAGAAAAAAGGTGAAATGAGTAAAGGTGTTTGGCAAGGAAAATTGGATGAGTTTGAGTATGTTTCAAGAGGGAAAGAGAGGACAGTCAAAGGAAAGGTTGAAAAATTTCAATGTGTAGGTGTCAAAGCAGGTGCAACATTAGTTTATGATGAGAAAAAATAAGAGGACATACAACATGGTAGTTTGTGAAGGTGGGGCATTATCAAGTTAGCAACAAGTTCAATAGTGCAAGGCACAATGCACATCTGCAATATTTGACTCAGTGGAAAGGAGTGCTGAATGAAAGAGTTTTTGGAAGACCTAAGAGATGGTATAGACAAGTTTCAGTTCAATTTCCAAGGGACTTGGAATCTTTTTCAGGCTGAATGTATGGTGCAAGGGCACCAAGTTCATTGTCTTTTTGCAAGTTTGGTCAAATGAGGTCTTAAGTTGGTTTTAGGTGTTTTGAGTTTAGATGACATTAAATAATGTCATAATAGACAATTTTATAGTTTAATTAGTCTATTTGGAGTCATTTGAATTCATATTGCCATATTTTGTAATGTTGTCAAATGTTGTCATATAAAGTTGCAAAAATGCAAAATTGGAGAAGTCCAACAATCATGGGAGTTTAAAAGTTGGTTTGAGTTGGTTGGGTAGTTGGTTCTTGATGTATAAGGTTTAAATTCATGTTTTATGGGTTGAATAGAGGTTCTGGTGTTCATTTTTGGTGAAAGAAAACAATAAAATACTCCATTTTTCTATTTTTTCCAGCAAAATCTGTTGCTCCAGGCCATTGTATGACCTTGCATAGTTTGTTTTGGATTCCAAATGAATTTTAATTGATGGAAATATGATTCAACATTACTTTGGTTTTTTTTTTTTATCGAATTCCATAGAGTTTTGAGTGTTTTGTGGCCATTTTTCTATAGGCGGATAGAATTCATATTTTGAAGTTTTGAGTGTAAAATGGGTCCCTAAGCCATTCCACTTGGTGAAATTGGTTGAAACTTGGTGGAATGGCTCCCTTAGATGTAGGTTTATTTTTTGTATGATTTTTAGGAGTAGGGAAGGCCTATTGAAGGAGTTTGAATGCTACCCTAAGTGAAGTTTTATGAATTTTTTTCATAGAAATTGATGGATAAGAGTGGTAGCTTGATGAAATAATGTTGTTGTAGCATGGAAGGGGATTTAGAAAGCTTGTGCAGAAATATTTGGATGTGTTTGAGGTAGTGGTAAGGTGAGAGAGGGTTTGGAGTATTGATTTTCAATAAACCCTCATGTCTCAAGCATGAAACAAGCCTAAAGCAAGGGTTTTAAGATTTGGGGCATTGGTGATTGTTCCTCCTACTAAAGATTGTTGATTTTGGCCATTTGAAGGTTGGTGAAGGTTTTTAAATTGATTTTTGGAGTTGAGAGAGTGATTGAGTGGGTGATGCTTTGTAAAAGTGGCTTATTTAGGACTTGGGGCAGCATACCAATCAACTTTTGGAGATGATAGTCCAAAGTGACCATAGGATATTTTAAGATATATTGAAATATGTCCAAATGGGTGTCTAGAAAGGTAAAGGGTTTCTGGATTTGAGGAGGATTCTATAAGTTATGCTCAAATTTCATTGTTTGAAATGGTACAAGGAATTGTGAATAATTGGTTAGTAGAACTCCTAATTGAGACTTTGGTGATTGGAGAATTGTTTGAAACTAATCTAATTGTGATTGTGGAAGGTTTTCCTCCTTTCTATGCATCATCATCCACCTTCCCTGTATAATGATCTACATTGGGAGGCTGATGACCTCTTGGTTGATGAGGACTAGGGGTTGCCTCTTCTTCATCTATAGAATTGATTGTGTGTGTGTGTTTGTGTTCCCACATTATTGTGTTATGGCTTCCTAGATGACCATTTTCACCCTTATCGGTGCTTGGATACAAGAGTGTTTGGTGTCCTAAAACTTCCTCTATTTGTGGCATCATTCTTTCTCTATTATGTGTGTTGATTTTTGACAATTGGGGACGATGCAAAGTGTTGGGGGAATTTAGGCTTCCCTTCCATGTTGAACCAATTTTTTATTTTTATTTTGTCTTCTCATTCATTCTTCACATAGTTTAATATAGTAGGGAGCTGATGATAGTTCATTAATATACTATTTTTATACTTATATATTTATGAGCAGCTTTGACCTTGAACTATCAGATCACCCATGTCCCTTGTGTGTTATACTATTGTTTTTCCTTCCTTCGTATCTTTCTCTTTTCTTTGCTTGTTTCAAGATGTTGTGGTACTCATGTTTTTTCCCTTACGTGTGTGACAACATTACCATGATTACATCTCGCTATGTTCCGCGGACCACAACATCACTTTTTCATTCTTTCTTTTCTCTCCTTATGATGTCATGTTCCTTTGCATGTAGCACACACCATCCTCCAAGGAGGGAGCAACTTTTCCTGCAAGAGAAGCCTCAACCTTCCCATTGGGAGGGGAAATTTTCTTCCTTTTGAATTCCTTGATGAAGTGAACATCTTTCGAAAGGATTTGTTGATGTTGAATTGATTTACGAAAAATAATTTTGCACTTTCAGACTGAGCGTCCCTCGAGTGGACCCCTTTGCTTTTGAATGGTTCTGAGGGACCCCTTTGAAAGCTCTTCCTTTAATTTTTTGACTGTCTACACGACTATCTTCTTGTGTTCCTGCATGGCTGCTCTTTGTTTTCTAATATGTTTTATCTACGGATTAACATGTTGCTTTGTAGGTGCACCTGTGAAGCTGCTTTCCAATCTGACTGTGCAGAGTCCCCTACATTGGGCTTCCTTTAGGAGATAGTATCTAAGGGGTGCTTTCTTTGTAGGTATGAGGGCTTGTGAAGTGCTTGCATCCTCTAAGATTTTTCCATCATTGGTCAGTGATCCTTCAGTGTACTTTGATCAACTCTGTAGTTCTGAGGATCTATAGCATCCTTTGTTCGAACCTCTCCTGGAGAGAGTACCTATGGAGTTATTTTCTTACTCTATGCTTTCGTGCTCGCCATATTTTGGTCTACTTCCTTGATGATTTAGGTATACATTTCTAAAATCTTTGATCTACTTTATCAAACACTCATTGACACCTGTGCTCTCTAAAGTGGAGGAAAAATATATATGAGTGAATTTGTACACCCTTGCAAATTCCACTTTTACATCCCTCCACCTTGGAAAATCAAACCTGACTAAGAAATTCCACATCACCCATCTGTAACGCATTTTCTTGGTCCATGTATTTTGTGTTGGTGGAGGAATTTTCGTTAAGGACACGAGTGCAACACATAGACATCTATGCAATGCATTGTTGTCCTTGACAGATTCCTACCTTTGGAGTCCACAGGGACATTATGTCTCCCATTGGGGATGAAGCATAATGGCTCTGTGTCACCAGTTGGCCCAAAAATGACTCTTTCCCTCTTAATTGATCTTCAAATGCATATCTTTCTCATTCACTTTATCTCTTCAACATTCTACTTCATCTTCTAGGCAATTCATGCAATCTCTTGAATATTGCTTGGAAACTTGTTGGTCCATCAACTTCACTAAGAACATGTTGTGCTACCATAGAAGCTACGAGTTTGTTATCTTGTGAGACCTCCTTTGTCACTGCTATGGTCATGTCAACTTTACCAAGCTTGTACTCTTGCATTCTCCCTTCATTGGCCTTGAATTCCTTTGGGTGGAGGTGGTATTTCTTCAGTATCCTTCGTTTGTTGTGGTTTTATAGAATAGCAATGTGTTTTTGGTAATGTTCGATACTCTCTTTTCTACTATTTCCTTTATCACATTTTCTATCTCATGGCTTTCTTGGTTGTCTGTGGAGGTAGAAACACCAAAGCAGGGGTTTGACTGAGGAAAACCCCTATATAGCCCCAACATTTTTTCTCTCTTGGTTGTGTGTAGGTATGTACGTGTGGAGCTTGCTGGAAAATTGGACTCTCAATGAGTTGGTCTTCATCACCTTTGTTTTCGTCATCTCCTTCATTATATCTATAGTTATTTCTCACATTTTGTTATTTATCATTCTATTTAGCACATTAAAACTCATTAGACTAGACCTTTAGTAGGTTTTCCTAAATTCCGTATTATACTCTTGCACTTTTTGGTCATACGGATTCCAACACCCCAGAGAGATGCTAGTGCACCGCACTGTCATCCTGATATGTGTTATTGTCCTTAGGTAGAGAGTTGTTTGAGGTATGGTTCAGGTTCTAGAAACCAACTTTTTTAGTCCCATCCACACATTTGGATCAGTAGAGTTACAAAAGCATTTGAGAGTGCTCTTGGTTCTCTATCCTTGACCTAAAACACTCTCTTAGCTTGAGGTAAGATAGGGAAACCTTCTAATCTTGGCTCTCTATGACCTAAATCCTTGGTGTGGTTGGTTCCCCTACCTTACAAGCACAGGGAGAGAGCATATACATAAACTAGCACACCTAGGCTAACAATGGACTTAAGTTTTCTTGTGATTTGTGATCCCCAGGCTCTCCAAATGGTGAAAGGGGAGAGAATACATCAAAAAGGGACTCCAAGCACAAAAAGATAGGTTAATTGATCCTTTAGCAAAATCAAAGTGTTCCTAAATTAGTGAAAAAAAACATATAAGGGTTCTTCGACTAACATTCTACAACAAACATGTTAGTAATTATTCCACCAGTCTTGGAAAAATGAAGCTACAAAAAGATGACACTTTCACAAGGACATACAAACAAGTTAGTAGATTAGTGATAAACTAGGAACAAACTAGAAAATTTGGACAAAAAGCATACAAGAGGTGTTACTAGTAGAGTCGCCTATCAGAAGAGCAGGGCCGCCCCTATAAGTTGTGCAACTTCCTATCCAAAAAATATTTCTTTGGAGTTAGTAGGCTTTCCTATCTTGTAGATTTTCCCCTAAAGATTGTGTATCCGGTCATTTGTGGATTTTCCTATGAAGTTGTGTATCCATTTGTGCTCTTTAAATCTGCCTATGTGGGGTCTCAATAGAGTTACTTGTGCAGTGCATCTACCTCTATAGCTAGTTTTAATTTAGAAGGCTAGAATCCAAAGCACATCCACCCCTGAAAGAGATGGATCCACCCTTGAATATGGTATATTCGCTTGTACAACAGATTCACCCATGGGAAAAACTTGTAACTACAAAATTTGAGACTTTCAAGAAAAAAGTTAATAGAATTGTGATGTGGGTCCCACTAGGTGTGCCAAAATGTGTGCATTGAGTTAGTGTTCTAAAATGTAAGGAAATAGAAAAAAAACAAGCAAAAACACAAAAACAAAGAAACAATCAGATTTGGGCTAAAAAACTCATACCTTCACCAAAGTGGAGGAAATAGCAATATGTTGATGAGCTCGATGCAAAAATTGCCCCAATGGTGTCAATTGGATGTGTTCTCTAGCTCAATTTAAAAGAAGCATAACAATATGTAAATTTCTCAAAGTATGTGATTGAAATGATAATTTTTTTTTCAAAAATGACTAAGTGTAGTCATTTGAGAGGGGTTGGAAGGAATGAAGGGTTGAGATGCCTTCAGACATCTCAACCCATCTGGTGGTGATAAGTATCACTATGAGAGGGGATGTGAGGATATTTGTTACTTTGAAAGTACCTTGGGGGATGGGAAATACCTCTCTCATAAAGGGCTTTCTTGTCCAATCTCCCCAAATGATTGGAAAGAGAGGTCAAAAAGAAATTAAAAATTATGTTGAGGTACCTTGTTGGAATAAAGAGGAATTCAAAATTCCTTAAAGGTACCTTGGGTAGGGTTACTTCTTCAAAAGGAGAAACTATTTAAGGTTGAGTTGACTAGGAAGGGGTACCATAAATGGAAAGGAGATTAGCCCCTTCTAATCAAAGGATTGGATTGTGCAAATGATTAAGGGGGGTGGTTAGGTGGAGAATTGTGGTAATGATGATGATTAAGAGGCCACTTACAAAAGTTGGAGGATGTGACACCTCTTAATCATGAATTAGGTGTGAGCACATCCCTAATGAGGGGTAGGAAGTGGATTAGGGGTAATGACCAAATTATGGAGGATGGGACTAGGAGAGAGAAAATGGAGGAATTAAATATTAAATTTAACTCAAGTGGGATAAATGACTAAATTAATTAAATGGGAATATTTATTTAATTTAGAGAAGAAGAGCTAGAGGGATAAAGTATTTAATTAGATAATTAAATATCTTAGGGATTTAGAAGACTATAGGGAAATTAATGATTTTAAATAACACAAATAAGGGGGGATTTTAGATGAAATAGGGATAAATTTTACCAACGCAAGTGGTCAAATATAGGTGTCTACAATATCATCACACTAATTAATTTAAATCTATTTTTGTTCTTTTCATTTTTCAACTAATTATATTTAGATTAGGAATCTAGTTTAAATATGGAACTTTAGTAAACTATGTAGGAGGACAAATAAGTCAAATTTGATAGGTAAAGTAGTTATTTATGTTTGCTTTATTTTAAATAGTTTTTTTGCTAGTGTGAAATTATATTCATATTACCATAAGTTAATGATTGTATATCTTTGAAATTTCTCATTTGTGAAATTAATTCTCATGAATTTCAATTGATTGTAAGTTTATCCTCTTTGATTGTTTTCTCTCATATACAATAAATAGTACGTATAATAGAATTATTGGTTCTAAATTTGTATTAGAACCCATAAATTTGTAAGATTCTTCTCATGTATTTTATGAGAGTTTTAGCAATGAGGTTGTAATTGGTACATCTTGGAGTGTAATGGGTCTCATATATGAGCCTAGAAGACATCAAAAACCTAGGGATCACTTGTTCAAATGAAAAACAATCCTAAACAATTTTAAGTGATTTTTTTTGGTGAGTTTAGATTTTAATATATGTTTTTTTTGTATATTGTAAAAAATCCATATATTGTTTGGAATTTGTACATCATAAAAATCTCTACCCCTTTCATGAAACACCATTATTGATGTTGCTTCATCTTTGGCTATCCAATACAAACTCATTTTGTAGTGGGCATTTAATTCATGTGATGATTTTAATCCATATTTGGTGGTTTCAGTAATCTATAGGTTTAATTTCTAGTAGGTGTATGTCTTTCTAAGGTAGTTTTATCAACCAATGGCTAAAAAATTTGAGATGTGGGAAAAATGGATCTAGGGATAATACTAACCTAAATCACACTTTTCACCTCTTATCATTTGAGGGACACAAAAATGGTAAAAAAGAACCACTTGGCTATTGTCCACAAGGAAGAGCTAAAATGGTTGATCAAGGTTTTGGTCCCCTTTATGTTTTTTGAGGATGAAATGATGTGATTTGTGTGTGATTGATAATTGAAAACTAGGTCAACTATGCAAGTACAACAAACTATCACAAATTTAGAAAACACATGACTGATGAACATAAACGTAAAACAAGAAAGTAGAGAAAAAAAACTAAGGAACTTGACATTGAAATCTAGAGTCTAACTAGTTGGACAAGGGTGAGGGAACCGTTGTCTAAAAATGAGTGTTTTATGAGTTTCAAGACTTGAACAAGAGCATCACAGTCTATAGGTGCTTCCCTATCAGAATCAACTTCAGAACTTTGTTAGTCAGCAAATAATTGATCTTTTGCTAATTTGATGAAAGGAGGTATTTGTAGGATTGATCTTGATTTAAGGTCTTCAATATTCTCCAAATCCACTTTACATCTACAACCTACAAAAAAGAGAAGAGATGAATGGTTGTGCCATATAGGGGTTTTCCTAAGTCAAACCTCGTTTTGGTGTTTCCACCTCCACAATGACTATGATGATGTTGGATAAAGAGTCCTTACCCTAGGTCAGGTAGAGGTAAATGGATACAAAATAATAATAAATCATGATTTTATGACTAAGTATTCAAATTTGAATTCCTTAATGAATTGAGGTTATTAGGAACATCTCATACAATGAAAACTTGATAGTTGATCAAAGATCCTACAAATGTTAGTACACGTAATGATAATAAACATGAAACATGAAACAATCTTTATAACTAAGTATTCAAATTTGCATTCCTTAATGAACTGAGGTTATTAGGAACATCTCATACAATGAAAACTTGATAGTTGATCAAAGATCCTACAAATGTTAGTACACGTAATGATAATAAACATGAAACATGAAACAATCTTACTTATGCTTGAACATTGATTTGATGACACATTACAAACATAATCTTGACTATTGAAAGTGTTATAAAAATACTACGTATTCTTCTATTGATTTTTCTTTTAGGATGCTCAATTGATATTCAAATTGTTTAGATTGTCTAGGTGTTTAAATGGTGAAAAAGACTTATATTTATATGTATTTCAATATTTCGTGCATTAAATATTTTAAAAGGTTAGCAAATGAATTTAAATTTATAAATGTTTTAATTCCAATATTAATAAAATATTTAATTTTGCATCAAAATAGGTTAGACAATGGCAAGGGAACCCTTGTCTAGGCATATTTTGAATTTTTGATGCTCGTTAAATAAATAATTTAATTTAATTCCCAAAATTAATTTGATTTTTCAAAGATGAAAATAAAATGGGTAAATAATAAGCATAATTAGGCCCAAGCGCTTAAATAGGGAGCCAAACATACTTTGATATTTTTAGAGGTGACAATTTACAATGTTACAATATTTAATAAGTGAGGATTTTTGGTTTTGAGTTTATTGATCAGTAATTTAGAAAGACTAGCCCCTAGTCATGATATTCACAGGGGGCTATACCATACACCATTGAATCTGTACCCATAAGTTCCTCTACCACTAGTAGTTACTCTAAAGTCATCACCAAAATTCGACCACTAATAAGCCCAAGTGCCACCAACTAGCCACCAACCCTTGATCATTTTTTCATTAGTTTTTTTTTCTCTTTTTGGCATAACTTGGGTATATGGTATCAAACATTAAAACATGAATAGTCAACAAAAAACTAGTTTTGAGAAATATCTAGTGGTGTTGGTACTTTTTCTAGAATATTTTTGGTTAATTTCATTGTTGATTAAAATTGCATCACCCATTTTGACTTATGAGCTCATAATTTTTTCTAGAATCTTTATTTTTTGTAATTCTTGTAGTGTTGGAAATGTATTAAGGTGATATATACAACCATATATTTAACTTTCAAAATTTAACCCTTGGTTTACTTGATTTAGATTTATAATTTTATTCTTTCTAATTTTAATAACTAAAACATATTGACACCTAGAGACAATTTGTTAGTTTGGATAGACTTTATTTTAGTTTATTTTTTTTGCATATACTTCTTGTTGGTTGTAATCATGATATTTGATTATTGTGGGAACAATAGGCATATAATAGATGATTTTTGTTGAAGGAACTTAATGTTTTGAAACTTCTTTGAGAACTTTATCAATTAAAACATCTTTGTATTGCCAATGGTATTAGTTTTCCTTATTCTTCTAACCTAACATTTGTAGATACATCTCCATCACCTATTGCTCCATTTGAGTCTAGTGTTGTTTCTTTCAAAGCTTCCAATGATTCATTTTAGCAAGAAATTTTCATGTTTATAGATCCACCACATTGGGACATATTTCTACTAGACATAGCATCCTTATTTGTAAATTCCTAGATTGTAGATTTGGAGGACCACATTGAGGAAATCTATCTTCTATTTGGTGCAAGCTCAAATAAATTTGCATCACCACCATTATCTTTATTAGATATTGTTCTTAATCCTCCTATTCTATTATGAGGCTTCAAATGGTTCTTAAATAATTTATGTGTACTAAGCCTTAAAAATAGAGTTCTTGAATTATTTTGAATTATGACCGTATAAAGGCTCTAAGTCAAATGTCTAACTATGAGACATTACCCACTTGGTACACATGAATATAATTATATTACATTGAAAACTCATAGCATTAATGGTTAGGAATGGCTTCACTAATATTACCATTAAAAATCCTAGTGTAAAATTGAATATAGATTTGATCACTTTCTAGGGAGCTAATATGGCTCTAAGAATTTTTTACCATACACAAAATGGAATATTCAGTAACCATTCATAAATCAATGTTCCAATACTAGGAATTCCACTATAAATAAAATGTTAACTAAAAATATGTAAGTGATAATACTCTAAGATCAAATTAATATTGACAATTTCTAGCTAAAGGAACTAATTTCACATGCAAACCACTAATATCATTTTTTATACAAGAATTTTAGGATTGTTTTTTATAAGCCATGAGGTCAAGATATTGATATTAAGGATATCTAATGACACCCATAGACTACTTACCTTACTCTCTATCTCATCTATAGTCATATGAGGCCATAATAAGCAAGAAACTCAATTAGGTGATCATTCATAACTAATTAAGAGTTAGAGATATAAAGATGATAATAACCAATCCTTAACCCAACTAGAATTAAATATAACTTTTAACCTATATGAATCAGTATTACTTATTTTTCTAATTCGAGGTGAACCCAAGTATCAAGTTGTTATGAAATAATTTGCACAATAGAAGAATATGATATGAAATATGCTACAAATACTTGATAATAATTGAGAATAACAAGCCACTTCGAGGGGGAAAACCTCCAAACATCTCTAATGAGAACACACTTCACCACTTGATGATGAAATAAGACTCACAACCTCCTATATATACCTATTTATGCCTAGGATATCACCTAGGCCGACTTAGACACACCTATATAAGTCTTAGGCCGACCTAAACAACTAAATAACAATATACTAATGATAATATGACTTAATAGAGAGTTAAGATAGCCACAAGCCGACTATTCATAACCCGATGTACACTAATATTAAGGGCATAACACAAGTCCACTTTTCCACCTAACCACCTCATAGCAAAGTATGTAGTTTCATAGAGGTGATGGTAAGGTGTATAAATTTAGACATCTAGTCCTCTCTTGAATAATTCATGTGAATTCCCTATTTAGTGTTGTGTCTTAGTCAAAAACATTATTCATAGTCAACCAACACACTACAATATATTATACCTAATAATTGTACTTAATTGGAGTAAGCTTTCTTACGGGGGTTGTAACCACTCTAATGATTTTGAGAAAAATGTGAACAAGGGAAGCACCTTGGTAAGGAAATACTACCTATATACAACTTCTATAACCATAATTTAGTTAAAAACTATGGTATAGAGGAGAAACCCATAAAGATGAGCTCTGCTGAAGCCAGGCTCATACGTTTCATTTATAGAGCAAATAGCATGATCATGATGCCTAATGTTTGGTGGTTGGCTCCTTGGGACTAACTATATGGCATGATCATGATCCCTCTTAGGAGGAAGTCCTTTAGGCATATCTCCAAGAACAACTGAGTGATGATCAATTATAGCTTGCAAATCTGGATGAGTAGGAGCATTAGATTGAGAGACTTCTAATGAACATAGTTGGGCCACAAATCCATCCAATCCTTTCTTAAGAAAATTTGGCATTTGATGAGAGCTTACCATTTTTTGGGGATTTTTCCTTCAACCCACTTAGCTCTACTATCCTTCCTTCTGATTGAAATCTCATGAATAGTTCTTGGAAGTTCATCTCAATCGTTCCCAATGTAGTAAGCCATTGCACTCCCAAAACAATATCTGCTGCACCCATGGATATTGCATACATTGGGGTATCAAGTTGATAATCTCCCATGGATAATTTAATGCTATGACACTTCCCTGAACAAGTAACTGTACCACCATCTGCAATCAAAATCTGAAACTTTGGAGCTGGATATATAAAACAATTTAGACGAGTAGCTAACTTTTTGTTGATGAAATTATGAGTACTACTTGAGTCAATCAACACTGTTACCTGTTGGAAATATGTGCCTCAAACATCATAGGCTGAAACCTCCATTGGAGCCAAGTTGGTATGACATCCATCATGTCTGGCCGACTAGCAGATTGGTAGCATCATGTTTTGCACAGTCGCTGTGACCTTGCAGGCGTCTTGCCGAACAGTTACTCTTTGGAGTCTATCACTGTGACAAAGAGCAGTCGCTATGATCTCTTACTGCTCATGGAGATCTCTGGCTGACAGGCCATTCAATCGAGCATCGGGGAGACTTATAGTGACCGGGGGCTTCAGAGTGACTTCAACACTCGGGAAGAAGTCCCAGCGACAGATGATTGTCTCGCCAACGGGAACACATCTGAAGTCTTCGCGGTAACATAAAGATCTCAGTGTGAACTCTTAGCGATAGACAAGAGTCTTGCCAACTACTAGTGTGCTCGGTATGACTTGTGAGATCTCAGAGTAAGGTCTTAGCGATGGGAAAAGGTCTTGCCAATAGTAGTATGGCTTCGGTGTAACTTAAGAGCTCGGTGAAACCTTTGGCGAAAGACGAATGTCTTGGCGACTGTCGTTTGGTGTTCGGTATAATATAAAGATCTCAGTGAAATCTCTCAACGACAGGTGAATGTCTTAGCGATGAAGAAGTCTATTGTCGGTATGATCACTTGAGATCCCGGTATGAGGTCTTGGCGAGTGGTAAGTCTTGCCGATAGGAATGTTGAGTTCGTTGTGACTTTGAATATCGGCATGTGGTCTCACCCAAGAGCGATAGTCTTGCCGAATGGAAAACTCACGGTTGTGTGACTTTGAGGTTTCGGTATGACGTCTCCTCCGTGAAAGCGATATGTCTTGGTGACATGGTGAAAGTTGAGCGATAGCTCTCTGGACTCGACGTAACATCTTGGCGATAGGATGGAGTCTTGGCGATATCGAGTGTTTACTGTATTGGCATTAGGGAGACACGTTCAGTGTCTCACCAATATGACAACACAACTTGAAGCCGTTTGACCGTGTGAGATTTTCCTATGTGGCATCTTGTGGACGAATAGGAAGAGTCGAATGGGAACCATTGGAAGATAGTCCGTTGTGACAGTTCTGTGAAGAAGTTCGATAGATAGGGAATGCCATGAATATAGTTTGAAGTTGCAGATGCTCGATGGTTCGGTTGGTTCGATCAACAGTTGGATGAATAGTACTATGTATGATCAGTGGATGAATTCTATGCTGAGAAGTCTGTAACTTGAAAGTTCCTATACAAAGATTGATCATAGTGAAAGCTACTATAGTATGACATCAGAAAGATAAGTCTGACATTTGTATGTAATCTCAATTACTATAATACAAAGTGATTTCTCTTGGTGTGGTGGGTTTTTCTACCGTAAGGGTTTTCCCACGTAAATCTGGTGTTCATATGTGTTTGTCAAATACTCTATTTTTGATATTTTAGTTTCATGTGCATCTTAATTGGACTATAATTTTAAAAATTTAAATGTGTATCTGCATTCTTCTATGAGGTTTTGATGTTAGGAGAATTGTTTTCCGCATCTAATTTTCCTTACAAGTGGTATCAGAGCCTGGCCAGTTGTGTTATCCTTGTGGGTACATTGGGTTTTTTGTGTCATTTATGTTCAGTGGGAGTCCTGTAGAAGTTTGTTATTTCTAATTACAGATTGAGATGGCAGGCACGTCAGGAAAGATTGAAATAGAGAAGTTCAATGGTAGTAACTTTGAGTTGTGGAAACTCAAAATGGAGGATCTCTTAGTGGATCAAGATCTTTGGATTGTTGTTCCTGGAACTAAACCTATAGGCATGAAGCAAGAAGATTGGGACCTTGCAGATAGAAAGTCTAAAGGGCTGATAAGGCTCTGTTTGGAAGACTTCGTTCTTTTCAATGTGCATGAAGAGAAGACTGCATCTACCTTGTGGAAGAGACTGGTGTCTATTTATCAAGGGAAGTCTTTGGTGAATAAATTGTTCCTTAGGAAGAAGTTGTACTCTTTGAGAATGCAGGAAGGAGGGTTTGTAGCTGATCATTTGAATGCATTTAACATGTTGCTTGCTCAATTAACATATGTTGGTGTGAAGACTGAAGAAGAAGATCGTTGTATGCTTCTATTGTGTTCTTTGCCAGACTCTTGGGATCATCTGGTGATGGCTATTGGGAGTACAACATCCAGTTTCAAGATGGAAGATGTTGGTTTTTTGCTGTCAAAAGAAATGAGAAGGAAATCTTCTGAGATGGCGAAGGAGGCCCTTGCTGTTAGAGGAAGGTCAAAAAAGAAAGGCAAGAAGAAGGACAAGAAGTCCAAATCGAAATCAAAGGGGAGATCAAAGTCTCCTGGCAAGAAGTCCAAGGTGAAGTGCTGGAACTATGGGCAACCTGGTCATGTCCGAAAGGATTGTAAAGAGGAGAAAAAGAAGAAGTATTCTTCTGAAAATGAGTCTTCTCACAGTGATGGAGACGCCTTCATTGTAGCCTTGGCTACACAGGCATCATATGATGTCTGGCTGATTGATTTTGGAGCATCTTTCCACATGACATCTCACAGAGAATGGTTCACAAAGTATGAAGAATACGATGGTGGAAAGGTGTACTTGGCAAGTGATTCAACTTTAGAAATTGTTTGCCATGGAAGAGTCAGAATACCATTCCTCGATGGCAGAGTGAAGGGAATCAATAATGTAATGCATATACCAGGTCTGGCTCGAAACTTACTTTTCTGTAAGTATGCTGAATGATATTGGAGTACAAGTCATGTTCTCTAGAAATGGCTACAAGATGACTAGAGGTTCAATGGTGCTGGCTAGAGGTGCTTAAATTGGTACCCTGTACAAGCTGGATGCACAGGTTGTTCAATGTAACAATGTCTCTATCAAGTCACAGAAGGCTACTTCTGGAGGTAACGAGGGAAATATCCCTAATTATGTAAACTCTATGGAAGTAAAACTTCCAGCAGAGAAGACTATGCTTTGGCATCATAGGCTAGGCCACATAGGAGAGAAATGTTTAAAAACCTTGAAGAACAAAAACCTGGTTGAGGGGCTTGAAAATTGTAATCTTGAATTTGAATTCTGTGAACACTGTATATATGGTAAGCAACACCGTGTTTCTTTTTATTCCAGTCCTCATAAATCTTATGGTTTGCTAGATTATATTCATTCAAATGTATTTGGTCCAGTGGATGTTCCTTCTTTGTTTAAGTCAAGATACTACGTGTCGTTCATTGATGATTATTCAGGAAGAGCATTTGTATATTTTCTAAAAAGTAAATCTGAAGTATTCAATTGGTTTAAAGAATTTAAAAATCTTGTTGAAAATTAGACTGGAAGAAAAATAAAATGCTTAAGGATTGATAATGGCGGTGAATTCTATTATAATGAATTTGAAAGATACTATAAAGACCATGGAATTAAAAGACATAAGACTACACCTTATACTCCACAGCAGAATGGAGTTGTAGAGAGGTTCAATAGGACAGTGATGGAGAGAGTACAAAGTATGCTCAGTAGTGCTGGCTTGGAGGAGAAGTTCTGGGTTGAGGCTGTATCTACTGCATGTTATCTAATAAATCATTCTCCAAATTATGCTCTTGTTGAGAAAACACCTTTGGAAGCGTGGTCCGGTAAGAAGCCCTCTTTAAGACATATTCATGTTTTTGGCTGTGAGGCATATGCTCATGTGCCAGATGTGAAAATATCTAAACTGGAGAACAAGGCTGTCCAATGTATTTTCATTGGCTATAGTGTTGTCATAAAAGGATACAAGCTTTGGAATCCTGATATTGAGAAGGTTGTATACAACAGAAGTGTAATATTTCGTGAGCTGAAACCTTCCACCTTGGATCTGCAATCAGAGACAAAGTTAGAAAACAATAAGGATGTAGTTGGAATTCCTCTTACACCAGAGAAAGAGGAATTGAAAATTCAAAATGTGCCTAAAACTGAGGAGAGCTCAAGCAGTTCTGAAAGTTCTGAAGAAGAAGAAGAAGAACCTCAGCTTCAGCAAGTGAGGAGGTCAACTCATGAAAGAAAACAACCAGATAGGTATGGATTCTCTTTGATAGATTCTACTTGTGCCTATGCTTTAATTTCAAGCACTGATGAGCCTAGGACTATAAAGGAGGCATTTAAAATGTCTGATTTAGATTCTTGGTTGGAAGCCATGAATGAGGAAATGGCATCATTAGAAAAGAATGAAGCCTGGAGTTTGGTGCCATTGCCTAAAGGCAGAAAATCTGTGGGCTGCAAATGGGTATTCAAAAAGAAGATTGGTCTGGATGGCAGTGTTGAAAAATATAAGGCAAGATTGGTTGGAAAGGGTTATTCCCAGGTAGAGGGAATTGATTATGGGGAGATTTTCTCTCCTGTAGCTAAGTTGATGTCTATCAGATTTCTTTTGTCACTTGCAGCAACGTATGACTTAGAGGTCAAACAAATGGATGTGAAAACAACATTTCTTCATGGTGATCTTGAAGAAGAAATCTATTTGTCCCAACTTGAGCACTTTTTTGAAAAAGGTAAAGAGAAACTAGTTTGCAAATTAAAAAAGTCTTTGTATGGGTTAAAGCAGTCACCTAGAATGTGGTATCAAAAATTTGATACTTTTGTATTGTCTTTGGGATTTGTGAGATCAAAATCTGATCATTGTGTTTATTATAAAGCTGAAAGTGATCAGATTCTTATTATTGCTCTCTATGTTGATGATATGTTGTTCATAGGCAATAGTAAGCTAATGATTTCTAATCTTAAGTCCTAGTTGTCTGCTAAGTTTGAAATGAAAGATCTTGGTGCAACAATGTATATTCTAGGGATGGAGATAACCAGGGACAAAAATAATAGAAAACTTTGGCTCAGTCAGAGTAAGTATATTAGGACTATACTAGAGAGATTTTGCATGAATGATTGCAAGTAGTTAGTTGTTCCAATCTTGTAGGGAATGAAGCTATCTGTTGAAGATTGTCCAAAATCTCCTACTAAGATGGAGGACATGACCAGTGTGCCATATGCTAGTGTGGTTGGTAGTCTTATGTATGCAATGGTCTGTACAAGGCCTGACATTGCCCAAGCAGTGGGAGTTCTTAGTCGGTTTACGGCTAATCTAGGAAGAACACATTGGGATGTTGTGAAGAGAGTGTTCAGATATTTGAAGGGGACTTCAGATTTTGCATTGTGTTACCATGGGAACTTGGTTGAATCACAGAGGACTCTTAGCATTCATGGCTATGTGGATTCTGATTGGGCAAGGGACATTGATAGCAGGATGTCCACCAGTGGATACACTTTCATGTTGAATGGTGGTGTAGTGAGTGGGATGAGCAAGCGGCAGGCTGTAGTCGCTTTGTCCACTACAGAGGCTAAATACATGGCAACTACTCATGCTTGTAAAGAAGCAGTTTGGTTAAAACTTTTTTGTTCTAACATTGGTTTTGATGCAAGGGAAATAACTATTTTTTGTGATAGTCAGAGTGCAATTTGTCTGGCAAAGAATCCAACTTTCCATGCCAGGACGAAACATATTGACGTGTAGTATCACTTTGTACGAGATATGGTGGAGGATGGAAAGGTCGGTTTGGAAAAAATTGATACTCTGGAGAATGTTGCAGATGCATTGACGAACCCAGTGAGAACATACAAGTTTAGGTGGTGTGCCAGTTCAATGGGCCTTAGTGCCCATGATTTTCAGTAAGTTATGTTGTGCTTTGGAGGTTCCTATGTGATCTTTGTCAAGTGGGAGATTGTTGGAAATATGTGCCTCAAACATCACAGGCTGAAACCTCCATTGGAGCCAAGTCAGTATGACATCCATCATGTCTGGCCGACTAGTAGATTGGTAGCATCTGTTTTGCATAGGTCGTTGTGACCTTGCAGGCATCTTGCCGAATGGTTACTCTTTGGAGTCTATCACTGTGACAAAGAGTAGTCGTTGTGATCTCTTACCGCTCGTGGAGATCTCTGGCCGACAAGCCATTCAATCGAGCGTCGGGGAGACTTATAGCGACCGAGGGCTTTAGAGTGACTTCAACACTCGGGAAGAAGTCCCAGCGACAGATGCTTGTCTCGCCGATGGGAACACATATGAAGTCTTCGCGGTAACATAAAAATCTTGGTGTGAACTCTTAGCGATAGACAAGAGTCTTGCCGACTACTAGTGTGCTCGGTATGACTTGTGAGATCTTAGAGTAAGGTCTTAGCGATGGGAAAATGTCTTGTTGATAGTAGTATGGCTTCGGTGTAACTTAAGAGCTTGGTGAAACCTTTGGTGAAAGACGAATGTCTTGGCGACTGTCATTCGATGTTCGGTATAATATAAAGATCTCAGTGAAATCTCTCAGTGACAGGTGAATGTCTTAGCGATGAAGAAGTCTGTTGTCAGTATGACTTGAGATCCCGGTATGAGGTCTTGGTGAGTGGTAAGTCTTGCCAATAGGAATGTTGAGTTCATTGTGACTTTGAATATCGGTATGTGGTCTCATCAAAGAGCGATAGTCTTTTCGAATGGAAAACTCACGGCTGTGTGACTTTGAGGTTTTGATATGATGTCTCCACGAAAGTGATATGTCTTGGTGACATGGCGAAAGCTGAGTGATAGCTCTCTGGACTTGATGTAACATCTTGGCAATAGGATGGAGTCTTGGCGATATCGAGTGTTTACTGTGTTGGCATCGGGGAGACACGTTCAATGTCTCACCAATATGACAACACAACTTGAAGCCGTTTGACCATGTGAGATTTTCCTATGTGGTATCTCATGGACGAATAGGAAGAAGCGAATGGGAACCGTTGGAAGATAGTCCGTTGTGATAGTTTTGTGAGGAAGTTCGACAGACAGGGAATGCCATGAATATAGTTTGAAGTTGCAGATGCTCGATGGTTCGGTTGGTTCGATCAATAGTTGGATGAATAGTATTGTGTATGATCAGTGGATGAATTCTATGCTGAGAAGTCTGTAACTTGAAAGTTCCTATACAAAGATTGATCATAGTGAAAGCTGTTGTAGTATGACATCAGAAAGATAAGTCTGACATTTGTATGTAATCTCAATTACTGTAATACAAAATGATTTCTCTTAGTGTGGTTGGTTTTTCTCCCGTAAGGGTTTTCCCATGTAAATCTGGTGTTCATATGTGTTTGTCAAATACTATGTTTCTGATATTTTAGTTTCATGTGCATATTAAGTGGACTGTAATTGTAAAAATTTAAATGTGTATCTGCATTCTTCCCTGAGGTTTTGACGTTAGGAGAATTGTTTTCTGCATCTAATTTTCCTTACATTACCTTTTGCTTCTTTAAGAACCCCACCACCTTGAGATTTTGTGGAGCACTAAAACCTGAGAGTGCATGACAAGAAATGATTGGTTGAGAATCATGTGATTCCTCATTTGAATCCCTTTCATCCTCTACTATGTGTTCCTCCTCTTCTTCCTCACTTGGACCTTCAATATAGAACAATTTATTTTCACTGCATTTATGTCCTTGACTGTATTTGCTATCACAATTGAAACACAACCCTTTTGCTCTTATCTCCTTAATTTGCTGTGGAGTCAACTTAGTAGGTTGTGTTGAATATCCTTTCTCTCTTTTCACATTAGCCCCTTGCTTCTTAGGAATCAAATACTTCTCCTCTACCCTGCGTGAAAAGATAAAATACTCATTTATGGAGCTAGGGCTAAACATGTGTACCTCATATTGAATGTGATCCTTGAGACCACCCAAGAATAAGTCATTCAAGTTTTCCTCCGTAATTGTATCCAATCTTAAGGATAGATTTTGGAATTGCTGAATATAATCCTTAATTGATCCTGTTTGTTGAAGCTTAGCTAGCTGGCTGAAGAAGTTTTATGTCACGAGGTATGTGCAGAAACATCATGGAAAAAATAGGCCCTTAAGTGGCAAAAAAATCAGAGAAAACAGAGTTAGGCAACTTCACATAAAAATTTGAATAAGTTATCTATATTATTTCAAAAATATGTAAGAATAGAATCTGTAGAAAATTGAATGTAGTTTCTAAACTACTAGTTTTATTTTAAAAAAAGAAAATCTATTTGGTGAAAATTTAAAATTTCAATGCAGTAGTACTTAAATTTTAGGAAAAAAATAAGAAGTAGGTGTCTGTCTTACCACCCTAAACACAATAAAATGATAATATTTTTTTATAATTTTTTGGAAATAAGTAGAGGACTCATGTCTGGATGTGATGCATATTTTTTTGTAATTTTTTGCAAGTAAATAATTAATTATGAATTTTTTATTACAAATTTTAAAAATATATAAACTCGTATGTCTAACCACCTTAACTTGGTCAAAAATTCATGAAATTCAATTTTCTTTTTTAATCCTATATTATGAAGCATAGAATGTGATGCATGTTTTGGATTCCAAAAATGTGATATTGTTTGAAAGTTATAGATATTTTTCAATCATCCTATCAATCGAACTTTATTCGTAATTCAAATAGAAAATGAATAATAATTATTTATTAAATTCAAAGTAAAGCATAATTTATATTGGTGGAAAGCTGATAATCTCCTTTCAAAACCCTTTTCATTTCATCAATTTTGAAAAAAAAGGTCATTAGCCACATACCGTAAATACCCATCATATCGCCACTTTTTGGCCCATCATGATCTTGCACATAACCCACGCTATTGCTATATTGTGCTTGGAGTTCCTCCAAAAATTGACCATGAGACGGTGAGCCTTTTTCCTTCGATGAGTGCAAAGCCAACGATACCAAATGAATTGATCTGGTTCTAGATATAGGGAAGCCATCGTGACCTTTTGTCCATTTGGGATTTGGTGTACTTCAAAAAAATTCTCCATTTGGCTTATCCATGTTAGAGGATCCTTGCCATCGAACTTGCACATGTCCACCTTTGGAAATAAATTCCTAGATCCCATAGGAGTACTAAAGCTTGTGTCAATGGTAGCTGACCTAGAATTTTCACCTTGGTTGCTTGAGAACTCCTTTCTTGGTTTAGCCATGTAGGTGCTTAACATGTTTCGTATGTCTGATATATCTCCTCTTAGGTCACACATATCAATCTTAATTGAGGAAATGTCTTCCTTGACATTATTGATTTCCTCATTAGGATTAATATCCTCAATTGTTACCCCATCCTTATTAGGAGTCTTCCCCAGAGTGACAACATTCTTTTTGCCCCTTGTTGCAGGCCCTTTCATGATGGGAACCACTAATTTTGAAATAAATCACACAAATGAAACTTAAATTATCTAAAAATTTTACTATAATCTCCCTTAGTATGTCTTCAAAAACCCAATAAAAATTAGCCTCCAATTCGACACGATGTACGGGATATGGAGATTCCAATTTTTTTTGTAGAAACCCTAATTTTGCAATAATTTGCTTAATTTTGCTCCAATTCTTCTAAAATCTAGAATGTAGCTTCTTTAATATGTTCTTCAAAACCCTTTAAAAATTTGCCAAAATCTGAAAGATATGCTCTTCCCAAAATCGCCTCCAAAATTGAGAAAAAGCTTGCTTCTACGGTGCCAAGATCATGTTCTCATACCACTTGTTATGAAATAACTTGCACAATAGAAGAATATGATATGAAATATGCTGCAAATACTTGATAATAACTGAGAATAACAAGCCACTTCGAGGGGGAAAATCTCCAAATATATCTAATGAGAACACACTTCACCACTTGATGATGAAATAAGACTCACAACCTCCTATATATACCTATTTATGCCTAGGATATCACCTAGGCCGACTTAGACACACCTATATAAGTCTTAGGCTGACCTAAACAACTAAATAACAATATACTAATGATAATATGACTTAATAGAGAGTTAAGATAGCCACAAGCCGACTATTCATAACCCGATGTACACTAATATTAAGGGCGTAGCACAAGTCCACTTTTCCACCTAACCACCTCATAGCAAAGTATGTAGTTTCATAGAGGTGATGGTAAGATGTATACATTTAGACATCTAGTCCTCTCTTGAATAATTCATGTGAATTCCCTATTTAGTGTTGTGTCTTAGTCAAAAACATTATTCATAGTCAACCAACACACTACAATATATTAGACCTAATAATTGTACTTAATTGGAGTAAGCTTTCTTATAGGGGTTGTAACCACTCTAATGATTTTGAGAAAAAGGTGAATAAGGAAAGCACCTTGGTAAGGAAATACTACCTATATACAACTTCTATAACCATAATTTAGTTAAAAACTATGGTATAGAGGAGAAACCCATAAAGATGAGCTCTGTTGAAGCCAGGCTCATACGTTTCATTTATAGAGAAAATAGCATTAAATCCATTTTACACTATAGATTGTTGTTAGTTGCAATATTTAATGAAGACAGGTGAAACAGTCTCAGCATGTTGTCTGCAGGAGTCGGTGCTGGATGGTTCTAGATGGTGTGGTTAGTTGGTCTGTGCCGATAGCCTTCACATACTTAATTTATTTCTAACACCCCCCCATAAATTAATTACGCCAATATGCCCCCATAAGATGGAAAAGATGGGTCCTGGCCTAAAGCCTTGTTAGGTACCCATTTACAATCAGTGATGAAATTCTTCAAATTTCTTCCCCTCATCATAATCACTTTGGGTTTTACGACTTACCCCTAACCGATGCAATCTTAAAGTGGTTTAAAGCTCACCACGAACTCCACAAACCTCACACACAAGTGGTTTCAAGATCACCACAAACTTCACACTCAAGTGGTTTCGGCTAACCACAAACCTCTCAACAAGTGGTTTTGGATTACCACAAACCAAGCACACACATGACTCCACAAATCATCATCACGGGGAAACCATCATCACTCTGTGATTTTCTCCTTCTATACCTGCATCAAAATTGATTATTGATTCCATATAAAAAGAAATCCATCTACCGAGATACATGAGTAACCAGTCGTTGTACTCACCAATTGTATAGGATTCATTTTCAGATACATGGTTCATCAATATGTTAAACCAAAAACATCAGGGGTGTCGGGTACAACTGATCATGCACCCCTTACAAAAAATTAGGTACAATACATACTTTGGTTTTTCCTTTTAACAAAGGTGACTCGCACTTAAACATTTGCCCAATAAATACATAGCCCACTAACAACAAAAACTTTCTTGACTTCATGATTGCACATTGTATGGGACTGGCCTCTTTTCAACAACCACCCAAATACTATCAATGAGATAAAAACAACACTCTTTTAAGGGATATTGATCCAACAATCTTCATGTACATGACCACTTTTGACATCAACATAACCTTAAAATTTAGACAGTCAAATTCTCTCACCTTACCGGTAGCACACCATCTCACCTCCAATCCAAACTCTTTAACAATTTGTAGTTTAAACAAGTAGATTTATCATTTCACCTTCTGCCTTTTTATAAACATAGCAATGAACATGTCAAACTGGGTGAACACACACCTTTGACATATTTTCCCTATATATATTTGCGAAAATACCAACTTAGACGCCTTCCACCATAGGCAACTGATCTAAACAACATCTCTATGGCTCAAATGGCACACTCTGCACACTTGTAGGAAACAAAAAAAAAAAAACATGTAACTACCTTCGTTTCAGATTGCAGCACATTTTGGGAAACAATGGGAGCGATCTCCTTCACATACTGGTGGCTCAACCAGCGACCTTCCCTTTCTTTCACAAATATAATGGTCTACCGGTCTCCTTTCCTCCAATACTTGCTGCAGTACTTTCAGATCTTACTTGCATCGACTAGCTTTGACTGGGCAGACATGATAGACACAGGGCTTCTTTTCTAGCAATCTTTATCTAAAGATCCACAATATCCTTCAACCTCTTGAAACAATGCTTCACCAACGACAATCTGAAAGCCTGTAAATAACAAGGCTCTAAATTGCAAATCAATTGAACACAGACTTTGGCTCTTCCTACAGCTTGCAATGTCAAGACCTCATCTCTCACTCAAAGTAACACAGCGTCTTCTCCAACAGCTATGTCTCCAACCAAATCACCGGATCTGATATTCTATCTTCTCTTTTTCAACATAAAAGATCCCTAATCAAACTAACAGCTCTGATACCAAGTTAAAAACTATGGTATAGAGGAGAAACCCATAAAGATGAGCTCTGTTGAAGCCAGGCTCATACGTTTCATTTATAGAGAAAATAACATTAAATCCATTTTACACTGTAGATTGTTGTTAGATGCAGTATTTAATGAGGGCAGGTGAAACAGTCTCAGCACATTGTCTCTAGGAGTCGGCGCTGGATGGTTCTAGATGGTGTGGTCAGCTGGTCTATGCTGACAACCTTCACATAATTAATTAATTTAATTTAATTAATTAATCAAGTACTGACAACTAACAGTCAACAAAGGAGATAGCTAACAGTCAACAAGCTGAGTAGCTGGAGATAAGATCAAATCATATCCTTGTCTTCAATGTTGGGATATGGAGGCTAATACGATGGCTATGAGAAGACAGGTGCAGTTGGAGAAATTAATAAAGTTGTTGAGATTACTCTTTCCAACACTCCTCCTTAATCTCAACTACGGACATTGATGCTTATGCATCTACAATCTTTAGATTTTATGGATCAAACCTAGGAAATCCCAATTTCCTGTTGAGATGCTCTACCCATGAGCTCTAGCTTCTTTTCACTAGTCCATTATAGGTTCAGGTGTGAAACTCCTGTTTTTCTCAACACCTCCCTTTGAGCTACATTGCTTGGTGTTCGGGGATCCTAACATCGGTTGGCTCTATTGGCCTCAAACATTTCTTACACAAACACATAATGCTACTGCATTCAACCATATTATTTTTTCACCAATTTTCAGCTTCACTTTTTTGTCCTCTTGATCTTCTGATCTCCTTCAACAACTACTCTTTTTCACTGTTTCGACAACTTTACGTGCCTCCTTTAAACAACAACAAATATCTATGGTTGTGTAACTGCTGCGGCAGTTTCTTCATAAACCCACGATCTGATTCGGGATTGGATCTCCTTTGGCAATAGTGGCTATTGCAAGACCCTTGCAATTTCCAACACTGGTGATTCCTTTTCTTGAACACTTACTCTCCTCCACGATTTCAAAAACAATTGCTACTTCCATTGGTAGCTTAGACATCTTCAACTGCTACGATAGTTTCTTCCATCTGATTTTTTTGTTGTAGCCAATATCGACACTCAATTTTCTTGTGCCTTTGTTCCTTAGAAGGAACTTCTCGCTTCTACAAAAGCTTTTCCAGTGTGGATGCACTGACTGCTGCAATTATTTTCTCCAATAGCCGGCTTATTAGTGATCTTCTTTGGACAACGATCTCTTCATCCTTAGCTCCCGGTCTTTGATCCTCCTCAGCTTTGATCTACAGTTTGGGCAATACTTTTAGATTTCTTCGCCCTTCTCATCTATACTTTTATTTCATGTACCCTACGATCTCTGTCAATATGTTTCTTAAGCTGCAATTACCATGAGCAGCAGACACCTTTCCTCAAAACAGCTGCATCGCCTTTATCACCAATCTGACTCAACTACGGATATTGAAGGTGAGACAAAACAATATCAGCGGCCCGATTCCTTCATGGCTAGGCCAAATGTGGTTCCTGGTATAGCTATGGATGGTACAAAGTCTATACGAGGGGCCAATTCCTCCATCGTCCAACAATCCTTAGCCGCAGTCTCCACATCACCACAATGAACATTGTCGTGTGTCCTTCCGACTAGCGTCTCGGCCACATGGAGCCACGCCTCCATGATCATGTACGCAGTGGACAGCCTGTTGTCTTCAGCGTTGGCTTGTACTTGGCCACTGTTTTTGAGGGCATAGACGTGGCTCGGTTGATAGAGCCTATCGTCTCAACTGCCATCTAAGAAGCAGTGCACATTGCATCATTCGAACCAGAAGATGCCTCTGTTTCATGAGCTTCTCTGTCTAGTACGCTAGCTATACCCATGCTGACATCCCTTTGGCCATCATAAGAGCAGCTAGCGGCTTCTTCATAGCACTTTAGTAGCAAGGATTTCTTAGTGACTACGCTGCCATCTTCAAATCCCACGATCTTGAGCGGAGGCTTCTTTGTTCCAATTTTTGCGGCTTGCAAAGCTAAAAATTCCACACTGCAGCGGCTCCTCTTAACCTGGTGACGGCTTCCTCTTTCAGCTTACCAGATCTTGCACCTCATAAAAACAGCGACTTGACTCCTCCTCACTGTGACTGGTGAAAGCTACAGATTCTCTTTAAATATAGCTCCTTATTGGCTTGGGCGAACAGCTCCTTAGCGGTACACTATTGACTCTTTCTGCAGCTATAGATCGACGGCTTTCTTTTAATACAGTTCTACTCTTGCCAATTGAGCTAAGATCGGACTTCTCAAATCTGCCTCGATCTACCTCGAGGCTGGGAAGACTCATATGACTTGTCTCCTGCAATCTGCAAAAACTGGTGACAGCTTGTGACCGATGGCGTGACTTCTTCAGGCACTGAACCCATCGATGGCTGCACTTTCTTCTCAAAACCTCACAGCCTATGTAGCTCACAGAAGGCAGCTCCATCACAGAACCCATACTCAAGATTTTTACACTGCTCACATATATTCAGGATCGTCTACCATACGCTCTGATACCAAATGATAGAATATATATTGATCATAAAAACATCACATATACTTTCTGAGCTTCAGCTCATTCAGACACCAAACTTCGTACAGCTCTGTGGAGCTGGACTCATCTGAGAGTGAGTAGAAAGCAAGACAGACTAAACAATATATAGGCAATCAAGTACCGACAACTAACAGTCAACAAAGGAGATAGCTAACAGTCAACAGGCTGAGTAGCTGGAGATAAGATCAAATCATATCTTTGTCTTCAATGTTGGGATATGGAGGCTGATACGGTGGCTATGAGAAGACAGGTGCAGTTGGAGAAATTAATAAAGTTGTTGAGATTACTCTTTCCAACAAATTTTGCACCCATAGAATGACCATAATATAGCCTCTAGATATCTACCAAGATGACCATTATTTGGAAAAGAGTGGAAATGCATAATTTATTTGCATTATTGGGTAGTTATACATCACACTAACACCTAGGATAATTAGTTTCTTAGTTATTTTTGTATCCACCTATAACCTAGGGTACTAATCACAAAGGAATCCTTTTATTATCTCATGTCCTTCAACACAAGAAACAAAATACACTAATACACATGGTTGGTTCAAGGAAATTACCTATAAGACTTATACACTTACACATATTGGACTTAACATCGCTAATTCTTAGTTTTAGACCACTACCTAAGCACATACCATAAGAAGACCTTCACCAAAAAATTTATCCTTATTTCCTTCATTCTCAATTCTTCTATCTAGTTAGTACCCTTCTTACACATGAAAGTTGTAGAATGAACATCCTTCAACTCTTAGCCTACCCTAATACATATATTCTTTGAGTAATATAATCCTTGGACTTCATTGGTCATATTTTCTACTTAATAACTTTTGTAGATCTTACTTAAACTCTTTTCTTGGTCCTAAATTTCTTTATTATCTCTAATTTCATTTTTATGCAATTTATTCCACATGTAATTGTTTAATCCTTTAACCATACAAGTAAGGCAATTGATTTTTTTTTATGCACATTATCATTCTCTTAAGGCCAAGCTTGCTTACTCTTGCACATTGTTGTTGGCTCTTACATTGTAACTACTTCCAATAATATAACTCGTTGTCCTAGCCCATGACACTTGACATCATAGTTTGGCACTAGGTTGTTGTACCTTCTTTTCTTTAGTTGTCCATACACCATTACTAAACACCAATTAGAGTCCCATGAACTTATACAATTCCCCCTTCTACTTGATTGACTTGGTCCTTATCATCAACCACTTGCACTCATTAATTATTAAATACCATAATTATAAGTGATAATTCACGAGACTAGAAATTCCAAATAATCAAAACACTAACCTAAAATTTAGTTTAACTTTAATAATCTCAAAGGTATTATCATAAATATACTTATCCTATGCATGAGTTAGCTTAAACATTTGTCTTTCAATTTATGTCAAGTAACTTCAAAACCAAAACCTTAATCAAAAGCATGTCTAATATGACCTCTTTATGATATAACATATTGTGTTATATATATACAATTAAATATTAGAGTTCATCTTAATTCACTGACATTAAAATCAAATTTAATTTAATTCTTGATATTCATATTTGCAAATCACTAGACCATCAAAAAAAATATGTTATTATTAATTTATAAAAAAAAATGACTGGACATTGCATGTTTCAATTGCATATTTCAATTGCATATTTGATGTTTTATAATATTTATAAACATTCATCAAGAACATCTTTAAATTTTTATTTGTTTACCTATATTATATAAATGAACCATTATTCTTTTACCTATATTATATAAATGAACCCTACCTACATTTGATTAATAAAAAATATATTTAATTATAAACAACGAATATAAATCATTTATAACGAAATTTATTTGTTTAAATATTATATTCAAGACCACAAGAAGCTTAAATGATGTGCTTAAATGAGTTTGGCAAGGTACATAGCAGCGTTTGACATTACATTATATATATGGTAGAAAATATGCAGATTCTTTGAGGTGTCTATACTTGCCATCACACTGCACAAATTTTGACTTTGTAGCCTCTGCTCCCTGTTCTTGTTTCTGTTACACACCCACTTTCCATCTTTATCTTTCCTTAATCCTAATTTCCTGCCGGTAGTAAACATACATCTCTTCTGACCATGTTTGGGACCGAAAATTTCGTTGATTAGGTAAAGAAAAAACCTTTGGCCTTCCTAAATCTCACCATACAAATAGTATGGTTATCAATCATAAATCAATGGTCCAATACTAGGAATTCTACTAGAAATCGAATACAACTTAATTACGTGTGAGTGCTAATTTCTAGCTAAAAGACATACTAGTCTCAGCATGCAAGCCATTAGTATAAATTTTTAGACATGAATTTGAAGATCATCCTGTACAATCTATGAGGTCAAGTAGTTCCTATTACACATCTTCGATGGCATTTATAGAGTTCTTACATTACTCTTCCTTTCATTTATATTTTTAGGAAGCATATGCAACAGCCATAATAAATTAAGAGTTAAGAATCAAGGCTCTAAAGATGATAATAAATCATTCTACTTAAGAGTAAATATGACTTTTAAACTATAAGAAGGGATACTTCTTCATTCAGGATCCATTCTCAAGGTTGACCTTGAAAGGAAGTAATCTATATATGGTTGAGAAAAGTACACCAAATTCACTTTTCCATTCAACCACCTCGTAACAAATAATTCTCTTTTGAATAATTATTTTGAAGTCCCTACTCAAATTTGTGCTTTACTTAGTTGAACACATTCTTCATAGTCAACCAACACACACAAGGTCTATTAGACCTAACACTTTTACTTAACTAGGCTTGGCTTTATTACAAGGGTTGCATCCACTCAATTGTTTTGAACATGAGTGAACAATGGAAACACCTCGGTAAAGCAATACTATTTAGTTATAGCTTGCATAGCCATAATTTTGTAGCCATAGAATGACCATCATCTAGCTTCTAGGTATCTACCAAGTTGACCATCATTTGTGACAAGAATAAAATTGGAGCTCTATTCTCCATTATTGAATGGCTATACATCACATGGGTGACTAATTGCTAATTAGTTTCTTAGTTCTTCACTCAACCACATATAACCTAGGGTATTGATCATGACTTGACCCTTTTTTTACTAGCTCACGCCCTTCAACACAACACACATATTATACTAATACCAATGGCTAGTTTAGTGAACTTACATTACATGACTTAGACACTTAAATTATATTGGACTCAACTTTTCTAGTCCTTGATTATAAACCACTACCTAGGTACATGTTTTAACAATAACTTCACCAATTTTTTCACGCCACTTTCTTCCATGATCAATACCTAGGGTATTGATCATGACATGACATTTTTTTACTAACTAATGTCCTTCAACACAACACACATATTACACTAATACCACTAGCTAGTTTAGTGAACTTACATTACAAGACTTATAGACACTTAAATATATTTTGGACTCAACTTTGCTAGTCCTTGATTACAAACCACTACCTAGGTACATACTTTAACAAGAACTTCACCAATTTTTTCACCCTTCTTTCTTCCATGATCAATACCTAGGGTATTGATCTTACATTTTTTACTAGCTCATGTCCTTCAACACAACACTAATACCATTGGCTAGTTTAGTGAACTTAAATTACAAGACTTAGGCAATTAAATATATATTGGACTCAACTTTACTAGTCCTTGATTACAAACCACTACCTAGGTACATATCTTAACAAGAACTTCACACATTTTTTCACCCTCCTTTCCTCCATGCCCAGTTCTTATATCTAGTTAGCACCCTTTTTAGACATGAATGTTGTAGAATGAAGAGCCTTCAAATCTTAGCCTATCCTAATACTTGTATATTTTTTGAGTCATCTATTTCTTGAATTTCATTCATCAAGTTGGCTACTTATTATCTTCTCTAAAATTTTCTTAAAATAATTTCACTGTCACACTTTTCTTTTACACTTAATTGGTTTATTTTTTAATGATATAATTGAGTATGGAAATTAACTTTTTTTTTATGCACACCATCATTCTCTTAGGTCCAAGCTTATTTAACCATGCATATTATTTTGGGTTCTTACATTATCACTACTTCTTCCAATTAGATAATTCATGTTGTCCTAGCTATGACAGTTGGCATCATAATTCAACACCCAGTTTCTCTACCTTCCTATATTCATCCACTCATGCACCACTACCAAACACCAATTAGAGTCCCATGAAACTATGCACTTCCCCCTTCTACTTAATTGACTTGATCCTTGTCATCAACCTCCTACACTTATACATTATTATTAAATACCATAATTATAAGTGACAATTCATGAGACTAGAAATCCCAAATAATCAAAACATTAACTTAAGCTTTAGTCTAACTTCAATTATCTCAATTTTATTATAATAAATGTACCTAGGTTAGCTTAGAAAAATGTCATTCAATTTACGCCAATCAACTTCAAAACCAAAAACTTAATCAAAATCACACCTAATATGAAATACTTATAACAAAATGTATTATAATAAAAGATATTAAATCGATCATTAGAATTCATCATAATCCATCAACATTAAAAATTTCAAATAGTCAAGACATTAACTTAAGCTTTAGTCTAACTTCAATCATCTCAATTTTATTATAATAAATGTACCTTGGTTAGCTTAAAAAAATGGCATTCAATTTACATCAATCAACTTCAAAACCAAAACCTTAACCAAAATCATATCTAATATGAAATACTTATAATAAAACATATTATAATGAAAGATATACAATCAATCATTAAAATTCATCATAATCCATCAACATTAAAATCAAAATCAATTTAATTCTTGACTTCAAATTTCCAAATCAAAAGATAAATTTTATATCATTATTGATTCATACAAAAATAAAAAATATTGAAACATTACATGTTCCAATTACATACTTAATATTTTCTAGTGTTTATAAAGATTCATCAAAATATCAATGATTTTTTATTCTTTTATCTATATTAATATAAATGAAATTGAACCTTGTCCACCTTTTTTTTATTTTTATGAATAGACATCTATATTTATATTAATAAAAGATAGAAAAATACATATTCACAAAAAATGGATGGGTGGTTAAAAGACACACCCCAAGAGTCACATGAACAAAGCTCAAAAAGTCATAAAATCTTGAACCACGCCCAAGAATAAAACATTAATAAAAAAATATATTTAATATAATCAATAAATATAAATCATTTACAACGAAACTTATTTGTTTAAATATTATAATAAGACTAGAAGAAGCTTAATTAGCTAGGTTGGTAAGGTGTATATCAGCTTTTGACCTATACATTAATATATACGTATGTATAGGTATGGTTGAGAATAATGGACATTGTATAATGCTACAGTATGAAATCAGTGTCAGATGTTGAATGTAATGGTATCCAACTATAAGTGAAAATAGCGTGTCTGCAGCAACAGGGTCTGATTTCCTTGCATGAGTTGGCTTGATGTAATTCTTGCTCCTACTATCCATAGCTAGGGAATAAATCCCTTCTCCCTCAGACTGCCTATTGTGTCAACCAAACACTGCTTTATGGGCGTAAATGAGAGACCCAATTCCTTTAGCTTTTGATTGGTGAATTTGTATGCCTCTTTTCTTGGGTTTTGCTCATCCGAACACCTACAATGAAGTGAATTAAGATGGCACCCAGTGAGGCGATGAACATTACTCAACTATCCTGAAAACCCAAATCATATCATAAAAAATCATATTTGGCAGTGAGCAGTAATAAAAATCCATACTTGGAAGGAAGTGGGTATTGTGGGAACATTTGTGCTAACATTTCCACCAGCTCTCCTCTGTGCAGGCTTCTTTCTGCACAGAGATATCGACCAGAGGCAGAGGGGGTCTCGTAGAGCAGTATATGCGCTCTTGCCACATCTCGCACATCTACATATACCTGAGTTGCATTTACATATGTCTTCGCCGACCCTATACAAATTAAAACAATTAAATCCCGTACCCAAAATTTCCATGACTGGGAAAGCAGAAAGGAGTAAGGATAATATTAGCTCACCAGTTAAATATTTCAAAACATGAGCAGTGCTGGCATTCACAGTGGGCTGGAGCAGAGGACCCAATACAACACTGGGATTAATCCTTATCAAATCCATACCCACTTCCTCTGCATACGTACACGCTGCTTTCTCTGCTACCGTCTTTGCATAGCAATACCAATTCTAAGCAACACCACACCAAAAGAACAAATATAACGATGTTAGCCTTTAAAAGTAGTAGATTTAAACCATGGCATCTATGATTCGTATGACAATTTTTAATCGATTAATCTCAATTTTTGCTCACTAATTGCAATCCATAATGTTAAATACAAAATTTATAGAGAAATCATTACATAAATGTTTGAGGTACACAAATTAAAATGATTGCATTTAATTTACCTTCGTTTGAATGCAAAATTCAAGGTCGCTCCAGCAGTCTTCATCGACTATGTCTTGAGGATTCCTGTTGGGATTGAGGTAAACAGCACCGATGGTGGACGTAAGTATTACACGCTTCACTCCCAATTCTTTGCAGGCCTTTAACACATTTACAGTGCCATTCACAGCGGCCTCTAGTACTTGTTCCTGTGGCCACCCATTAAATGGCTTCTTAAAGAAAAGAAAGAAAAGCTTGTATGTAATAAAATCAATAATTTCAGCTGCACCCAGCTTAAATATCACATATTTGACAGGTAGAAAGCGTGTCTACTGCAGACCAGTTTAAAAGACAATAATCCATCTATTTATATTCAGTTTCAATATCTTATAAAATTATAGAGATTTATAATTAAAAGAATAATAATAGAATACCTTAGTATCAATTAACTATGAACTTTAAGCCCAGCCCTTAGGAGCATACATACCTGATCATCAGTTAAAAGGCAAGCCGTGTGAAAGACTCCTTTACACCCTCTGATAGCTGTCACCAAACTGTCATAGTCTAGAATATCAGCCTTCACTAGCTGAAGCCTCTCCGCTGCCCCTTCCAACTCTCTGAGATGCCCATACTTTCCATCATCTGCACATATTTTGAAATGCAATCCTGATTGATAACTATTTGAGAAGCATATAAACATAATAAATGGATTAAAACATTGTTTCTGAAATTAATTTTGTATTTTTTTCATCTATTTTTCAGATTACATTCAACAATCTATTATTTTTCTTTTTCTAAAGATAGATTGTTAAATATAATTTGAAACATTGATATAAATATATTAATGATATCAAGTTTCCACAATCTATATTGTAGTTCTGTATTATTTCTTGATTTCATTGTGTAGAAAGTTTTTAGCATCAACGTTTTAGATCACACTCCGTAATCCATCATCAGGATGAAAGAGAGCAAGAGAAGATCATTAAGTATGATCTGAAACGTTGATACTAAAAAATTTCTACACAATCAAATATAGAAACAATACAGAACTACGATCCAAATGTAATCTAAAATATCAATACAAAAATTATACAGTTAAGTTTATACCAACCAGATGCAAATAAATACTGACCAGGGTTGCGGACAGTTCCTTTGACAGTGTAGCCTTTGCTCAAGAGCATCTTGACAAGCCATGAGGCAATGAATCCTCCTGCTCCGGTTACGCACACACTTTCCATCTTTACCTTCTTCTCAATTCCAATTTCCTATGTCCTGCCGATAGTCTTGTGTTTGCGTGACTAAACTAACATATGTCCTGTCTATTTATAAAGAAAAAAATAGACCATGTCTGTGGACCGAAATTTTCGTTGTTTTGGTGAAGCAAAATTCTGTGCCCTTCCTAAAAATCAGGAGACCAGAACATAGCCCACTGAAAGCTATTCAACTTATTCGAGAGATTGTCGTCATCCTCGTCGTCTCCCGTTCACGGGCCGAATAAAACGGTGTTTTCTAAGGCACGGTTTATGTATTGAATTAACGCATCGTATCTTAAAAGAATTGTTGGACGAGATGGTAAGTTTTGACCAAGCATAAGAGGGTAAGTTTTGACCAAGCATAAATTTAGGGCAAAAGAGGGCTTTGTTGGTCCCCTAGTGCTTTCAACAAAATAGAATCTTCTTTGACATATATTAATTCTTGTATTTATTTCTTAAAACAATGGGTATATTGCTTTGTTTATAGTTTAACAGAGATTTACTAGGATATGGTAGTTTTGGGCATTCAACTTTTTATAAGGTTTTAATGAGGTTGTTTTATCATTTTGCGTGTTTATTATCAAATTTGAAATAATTTGTGGTTATAAAAAATAATCATTAGGTTGGTTAGAAACTAACAATAACTAGATGTTCAAAATTAGATAGGTACGTAAAATGGCCATAACATACATTATCCTACAAAATTATTGTTTGGATTTATCAAATGGAGGTGTTGGGATATGATAAACAACTTGGATGTCCTATTTAGAGGGTGAAAATGCTATATAAATAGGGGTTATGGTGGTAAAATGGAATATGATGAGTTAGAGTGAAAAATGTACATAGGTACTATTGAATTGAAGACACAAAAAGGAGTGATGGAAGTGAATTTATTGTAATCTTGCATTTGAAGATAATAAATTATTGGCCTCTCTTCTTGGTGGAGTTTTTTCCAAAGGGGTTTCTTTGTGTAAATTTTGTGTTGTGAGATGATTTTTTAATGGTGGCTAATTGTGCCTCTTTGTTGCTACTATCATATGGTGATGTTATCTTTATTTAATTGTTGCTTTAAGTTCATATAAGGTTGTTTTATTAAGCATGCTAAAGTGGTTGATATAAGAATTATAAATAAGTTGAATCTCTACATGGTAGTTCCTTGTTAAAACAACTTAATTCTATCTTTGTATACAATTTTAGACTTTTATATTGTAGTGTTTTAAGACTTGTATCTCACTAATTGCTATCATATCATGAATGGAGCTTTGATGATTAAGAATTGGATTATATATTTTTCTTTTAACCAACATTTGGTATCATATCTATATTTTTTAAAGGATTTTTCAAAAGCTTATGGACTATTGTGGATGTTTTGTGTGTTAACATTGTTTTGTATATTTGTGAGATTGGAAGCCATGAAATATAACTCTCAAATGGATATTTTCAATGAGATATATGGTGAACAATAGAATATCATGGTAGATAGTCTTATTTCTTGTGGAGTTGGTCATGCATTTTCTCCCTACAAGGTGGTGAATTAGAGCTCCTATTTGGAAATATGTGACTATCCTCTTACATGTTGGTTATGTTCCTTTACCTTGTGGTTATGTGTAGTGAAAGGGTGGTCATGTTGGGTGGGTGCTTTAGGCCCCCTATTCACATGGAAAAACAACTACTATTTGAACTACTATATGGAGTGCTTATGTTGGGTTCATGGATTTAGTCCTTGGTTACATGAAAGCATTGGATGATTTTCCAATAGTTGTATGCGGGTTGCAGAGTTGGCCTATATCTATAATCTAAACACTCTTGAAAAAATAGTTATTCCATTTCACAATCATGTTATTTGGATATGTAATATTTATAATAAATTCCTTATTTTTTTAAGAGGATATGGGTTTGTAGATCTAGGGTATTCTATTATTTTAGATGATATATTTGATGTTTTGAATATCTTGATGATTAAGTGGATTTAGATTTACAGAGATGGATTTGCAAGTTTTACATGTTAATAAAACTTTATAGTTTGTATATATCTATGGAAAGATTGTGTTTAGACTCTTAGATTTTTTTGTACAAAAATAATTACATATTTGTAAGGCTGCTTGGTGGGGTTCTTATTGATCTATGAGTACTCTTATGTTGATTTATTTGGAAAATCAAGTCTAGCATTTATCCTAGTGTTTAAGTCTTGGAAGTATACATGTTATAAGTGGTTACCTCTATTTTACATGATACTAATATGGTGAAAAAAATATATATTCAATTATTAGAGACTAGAGCACTAATTATGTATTTCTCCTTTGAGATGTTGCGTATGCGTAGATCTTGTAAATTGACTAATGTAGATTTTTTCTAATAGACCTTATCCTTAGTTACCTTGGTCATATTGGTATGTTTATTATAGTGATACAAAAAATTATTTTGAATACATAATATAGTTGCTCACTAGAATCTATAGTAGGTTATGGTGAATGCTAATATCTATTAAATTTTAATAGAGTTTTAGGAAAGATGTTGGTCATGATGCCATGTATAACTTGGTGCCAATTTTAGTGGGAGTTTTATGTATGTACATAGAGTGTTCTATCTTATTTTTTCAAGATCATGATTCTAATTTGTTTATGTTGTCATCTGTAGTGAGCCACAAATAATATTTGATCAATAGATGGATGAATTTTTGTAATGGTTGGCTAGTATGATTTAAGGAGCTCTTAAATTCTACCCTTTGGTTGTAATTATAGTTTATTTTTATTTGGTTCTATTGATAGAGGATGCTTGATATTAATGTTATTTGAAGAGGTTTCAATATCTTAAATTTCCATGGATGACTCTTGGAGTTCTCGGTAAGGTGTTAGATTTATGACTCATCAATTTTGATAGATGATCCGGGTTGGTTTAGAGGATGGATGGTATTGTGTCATGGTGTACTCTTGATTATGAATTAGATTTTTGGCATGATATAGATCCTCTTGGGAGAACAATATGTTCTTTTAAGCATACAATATTCTTTTGAGAAGGTTTTAGATCATGATGTCATGATATATTCTTGATTCTATAGTTGAAGCTTTAATAGTGGATTGGTTAGTTTTCTTTGGTTTTGAGTATTAATAATTTATGTGGAGCTTCATTATTTTGTAGGTTGCATTAGATTTTGGCATGTATTGATTGGTGGATGCTTAGGCATACTAGAGAGACTTGGGTGAGGATGATTATCTCTTGTAACTAGAGATATGTGTTGGAATGGTTTCTTGTTATGAAGTTATTCAATAAAAAAATAAGGAACCTACACCTAGATATGGACATGATGAGAGGGTTTCTCTTTATTATAAGGATTTTTATTTTTTCTATGCACAAAATGATCTTGTTTCCCACTTTTATTTTACTCAAGTGAGTGATCTAAGAGGTGTTTCCACTTGAATATTAGATACATTCTTTAAATTTATCTTGTATTCTCATGTGAATTAGTCTTGAATATAGAAGTTCTAATGACTTTTTGAGAAGTAGATGCATGGTTTTATGAATTTCCATTGTTCTCCTTTTTTTTGGTCTTGAGTTATGTAACTAATTATAAGGACTTATTTGGAGACCTATACATAAGAAATTATATGTGGCTTTGGGCATATTCCCTTATACTTTGGGATTTTTTTGCAATTTGATCTACTTCCTATGAGAGGTTTACATATATTGTTGCTATGTTTTAATTTTGAGTTTAAGGTTTTGATATTGGTATGATTTAATTTTAATAATATTGGAGGAGATCTTACTTTCAAAACTTGACACATGATAAGTGTTTATAAAATGATATGATTTGATTTGTAAGCTCTCTCTTTCCTAGCTTATTATCTTCTTCCTAAAGATTTGATGTATAAGAAGTTGTGGTTTTTATGGATTCAAGTGTTATTATTTTTACTTTATTGTTGTTCTAGAAAAACAATTGGTATCTTCTTGATCTCTTTCTTCATTGGTTTAGAGGGTTTAAGAGATTCATTTGGAGATTGACTATTAATTAGAGATTTTTTATGCATACAATTGTATGTTTCCTTAATATTATCTAATAAATGAGTTAGCCACATCCTCTATGTGAGTGCTATAGGTAGACTTTGGTATGCCTTGATTTATTTTTAAGATTTGATATTACCTAATGAGACCAAATATTAGCTAGTTTTTTGTTGTTTCAATTCATGCTTTTAGACATTTCCAGATACTCATTTCATATACATTCCTAAACTTATCTATCTTTTTATATCTTCCATGCAACTTGAACCAGGTTTTGATGTATGGAATTGTTTTGATGTATGGAATTATGATAATGATATGATGGTAATTGCATAATTAGATGTGTGAATGTGTATGGAATGCAGTGTGGATATATGTTTAATTTATGGTTATTAGTATTATGCATATGTTAGATAAATTAAATCTTTGTAACCAAGAAGCCAAAGTAAGAAGAGTGTAACCCACAAGAACTAGAAAGAGCAACCTACATCCAAAGGATTTCAGATAGAGATGTAGGGGAGATTCCAAAACAATAGGAACACGATAGTTGTAGAAGTGAAAGAACTCATTAATGAGGATGATTGTGAATCACTAGACCATTTAATAAGATAGTTGAAGGAAGGAGTTTGCAATGATTAGGAAGCCAATGATTCCCATAGTACACATTTATGTTATACCATTAAAATAGAGTTCCAGTCCTAATTGTCTTGTTTCATATTTTTAGTTATGTTTTCAGTTATGCAAACTTTGTCACTCTCTATTTCATAGGGGAGTGGTGATTTGCATTTAAGTTTTCTATTTTGAGTCTTCATTCTAATAAACCTCCCTCAAACCTATATAGTTGGCTCGGTGGCTGAGGAGTAGATATAGCATATGGATATGTTCAGATAGTTTTTCCATTTACACAGACAATACTTATTTTCCAATTATTATTTCATGAATAAGATATCTCTGAAAATTCTCATTAGATTGTGAAGTCTAGTTATATGCAATGAAGAGATTTTTAGTTTATCGTTATTATCAGTTGATTTAAGAAGTTAGATTTAAGCTTATTATGTGGATACAATGACTTGATCAAGGGCCACTCAAGGTAACTGTACTCCACCATTAATTTATGTTGTTATAGTAATTGTTTTCATTATTGCATTTATTTTAATTAGATTGTTCATGTTCTATATATGAATAAAATCATGAATGAGATCTTTTTTGTACTTTATGTTTTGTTTGTCTCAATTCATTATCCTCCATAGTGAGACAAGTGTTTAGAAGTATTTAGAAGTGATTCTAAGTTAGCATTGTTAAATTCATTACAGAGTTCAAGTTTTGGTAGTGAACTAGTCATAGTCTTAAGCTGTAAGTACCTGTAGCAATAGTTCTAGATTTAATGCTTTTACTTTGTTTGCAATTTAAGGTTCAATTCCTTTTGTATATGTGTCAACCACCTATACTAAATGATATAAGTAGTATAAAATCTATGGATCCACATATAGTGTTAGCATCATCACAAGAAACTTACATTAGCTCTAGTTGATAATTAAATAGATTATTTACAAGGGTTTAGTAGAATATTCAATTAGGAACCACCTTTGAATTATGTATTCATCACTAGTTGGGGCTTACATATTTTGGCACTGTTGCTGGGGATGGTGCTACATTCAAGATTCTCCTATGTTATTTCAAGATTTCTTAGTTTAGAGTTTTGTTTCTAGCATTAGGATAATTAGGTTTTAATCCACCAAAACTAGAACATTTTACTAACATTGTGTAGGAGCTGGTGACACAAAAAGTCATAAATTTTGTATGCAGAGGCAATGAGATGCTTTGGGAAGATTTCTCCCCTCACCACATAGAGAAAGAGAGTATATTGATTATCAAAGTGATCAGAGCAAGGGTATTCTTGAAGAATAACTTTCCCTAACATCAACATCCATTGTAGATACAGAGGAGACCTTCCAAACCATGGCTGATACAGTGGTGGATGACACGCCAAAACATGTAACTTTTGAGTTCCCAATTGCCAGCTAAGAGAGAGCAACTTCCTTGAAGAACATATCCCATTTAACATTACATGTCTTATATGGTTTGGTTATTGAGGATCTAGATACCTTCTTGGTTGAGTTTGATGTGTTGTGTAGAAGCTATGATTATACAACATATGCACATAGACTCAAACTATTTCCAACAACCATGAAGGATGTTTCTTTAAGATGGTTTATGGGTTTGGGTAGAGATGTTGTTCTTGATTGGAATACAATGAAGAAAATGTTCCTGGAGAAGTACCAGGACTATTGTAGAGGAATTGATAGGAGAAGAGATGTCATTTTTAGGATGTCTTAAAAGGAGTATGAATCTTTGGAAGACTACATGGAAAAATTCTAGTTTTTCCTTCAGAAATCCCACCAAAACAGGCTCTTTGATGAGTCTCTAAAGCTAATATTTTTAAGGGGGATTAATGAGGAATGTATGGATGCACTTAATCTCAATGTGGCAGGAGATATTTCTCAAGCACCATTTGAGGAGATCTACAATGCATGTAAAAACTATTCAGGGTCTTTCACAAAGAAGGTTATAGGAGATAAAACATCTTCCATCAGCAAGACATCTAATGGAGTCTCTAGAGTGGCATTAAGTAACCTATTGTCAAACATGAAAGAAGAAATTATAAGCCATTTGGTTACCTAATTAGACACTCTACATGTGAAGAAAAATATAGAAGAGGCAAAGGCAGTCCTTACTGAATACTGGCCTAATTGTAGATAGAGAAAAGCTAATTGCAAGTGCAAAAGAGTGGCAAGTATTACTGAGGACAGACCAATGAAAATAGACTTTCAAGCACTGGAGGGTGAAGATGGACAAGTGTTCTATATTACTTCAGATGAAACCATGGTAGCCAAGAAAAGGTATGCCTCAAGATCCTTTGAATTATAATATGCCATTTCTAGTTAGCAATCAAAATTTCTCTAGTTGGAACCTCATCCTTAGGAAAATACACAAAACCAATGGAAAAATCCTCAACCAAATAAGAACCAACAAAAACAAATTATGTGGCCACATAAAAACTATCAAGGATCCAACTACAACCCCCAATGGCCACTACAACAAATCAATGGCAACCTCAATGGGAAAAAGGCCAACAATGGAAAAACCAAAACATGAACTATCAGTAGCCACAACAACCTTTCTAGCCACAACAACAAGCCATAATTCCAAATCCAACAAATCTATCGCTGCGGCCACTTAGAGCACCTCAATTTCCAATTCAATTTGCACCTAATCCTAATAACAAGCTTTTTCAACATGCCTATACTAATGAGGCTATTCAATACCCTACTTATGGGGTAGAGGTGAGCAATTTCCACCTCAAATCAGGAAAAACATTGGTTGGACCTTCATCCCATCAAATCACAGAGTTGGTAGATGAGGAACCCTCAATAGAGACCTTGGAAAACCCACCTATGGAGCTTGAGTCAAACCAGGTTAACCAAACCAATTCAAGTTTAGATATTTCATTCTCTAAATGATTAGTTATTCAAAAACATCAAACACAAGATAAACTTGATCTATTGGGACAACTTAAGGATGTGTGTAAATAGATATACCCCTCATCCAAGCCATTAAGGAAATTCCCATATACACTAAAATAGTGAGAGAACTTTTCCTTAAGAATCCAGGAAGGAAGAGAAAAGACCCTTAGATTGTTCATGTCTTAGGGAAACTTGCAAACATTATGTTGGGAAACATATTTGTCCCCAAGTATGCAAATCTTGGAAGTCTTTTAGTGGATATAAGGATAAATGGTACTCTTATCAAAAATACCTTGATTGACTTGGGAGAAACTATTAATGTGATGACAAAGGAAATAACACATCTATTAGAGTTAATAGACCTTAGGCCTACACTCACCGTCCTCCAGTTGGAAGATAGGTCAATAGTTAAACCTAAAGGAATCATTGAAGACTTGGTCATGACACTAGATTCATGGGAGTACCTTGTATATTTCATGGTATTACAACTAAAGGCCAACCTTGTAGGCTATCCCCTCACTCTAGGAAGACCATGGTTAGCAAAAAAAAAATTATTTATAGGTTGTAGGCCTAGAAACATGATTATCTCAAATGGAAATATGACTAAGAAATTAGTCCTTTATCCACTACCCTAGCCTCATGCAGACTTAGAGCAGACCATTTGGTCTACCCTAGATGAGGAATACTAGTACTCCTTATAGACCCTCATAACAATTGAATGCATCCATTTGTTAGGAAACCAAGATGATGATGATTTAATAACACACATAATACAAAATAACTATAGTAGGGACCCACAACAATATGATTTCCTAACATGTCTGCAATATCCTCTGTAGAATGTTATCCATGCTAGTTCATCTAAGTTAATATCCATACTTTTTCATAATTTTATACCACAACAATGTGTCCCAAAAATAGTAGGACTTGACCTTTCATTTGTTCAAACAATATCCAAGACCTTTGAAATCATGCTAGGAAAAATGTTGAATATTAGCAGTGAATTGAATGTTGCACAACAAACTTCCCTGACCACTGTGTTGAAGGAACACACAACAACCTTTGCATGGGATTACCATGACATGAAGGAGATTGACCCAACATTGTGTATGCATAGGATATACATCAACGATGGTTTTAAACCAATAAGACAACCCTAAAGGAGAATAAACCCTGCACTAAGAGACATAGTCAAAATTAAGTTACAAAATTTCTTGATGTAGGTTTCATTTATCTTATTTCTAATAGTCAATGGGTGTCAACTCTAGTAATTGTCCTAAATAAAGGAGGAAAGTGGAGATTGTGTGTGGATTATAGAGAATTAAATGCAACCACTAGAAAAGACCACTTTCCATTACCATTCATTGATCAAGTCCTTGAATCCTTAGCAAGTAAAAAGTACTCCTTTTTAGATGGATTTAATGGCTATAACAAAATTAGAATAGCTCCAAAGGACTAGGATAAACCAACCTTCACATGCCCTTGGGGCACATATGGTTATTTTTTCCTTCCATTTGGGCTATGTAATGCTTCAACCACTTTCCAAAGGGTAGTGTTGAGTATATTTTTTTATTTTGCACATGAATCCATGGAAATCTACATGGATGATTTCATAGCTTATGGGGACACATATGATGGAGCACTTAATAACCTAGAGAAGGTCTTAAAAATGTGTCAATAACATAATTTATCCCTTAGTCATGAGAAATATTTCATGATGATGACCCAAGGGATTGTGCTAGGATACTTTATCTCAAAGGATGGCATTCAAGTGGATCCCAATAATTTTGAAGTAATCTCAACACTCCTTGTACCCAAAAACAAAAAGATGTTAGGAGTTTTCTAGGACATGTTGGGTACTATAGGAGATTCATATAGGACTTTAGCAAACTTGCAACCCCTTTATTTGTTTTACTCACAAAAGATACCGAATTTGAGTGGACAACTACTTGTCAACACTCTTTTGAAGCACTCAAGACAACATTGACCAAAGTACATGTCTTGAGAGGACCAAACTAGACCTAGCCTTTCCACATACATATAGATGCTTCTAATTTTGCTATAGGAGCAATGCTTGTACAAATGGAAGGTAGTAAAGAGTATGCCATTTATTACATTAGTAAGAACCTACAAGGGGTATAAGTCAATTATAATATAACAAAAAAGAGATGTGTGTAGTTGTCTATGCAATCAACAAGTTTAGACACTGCATCATAGGCTATTTAGTATTCATCCACATTGATCACACAAAAATTAGTTATCTAATGAATAAACCAGTGGTCGGTGGTAGGATTGTTAGTTGGTTGTTATTACTTCAAGAATTTGACATCACCATAGTGGATAAGCTAGGTAAAGCAAATGTAGTGAAAAAATTTCTATCCAGACTACCAACTTAGTTAGAAAAAGATGTTGATGACCTTTTTCCAAATGAGAATTTATTTTCTCTATCTCTACACACACTTTGGTTTGCTAATATTTTCAACTTCCTAGTAGCAACATAGATACCACATCATTTCTCCCCTAGAGAAAAGAGACAATTGGTACACAAAACTTTTCCCTACTCTTGGATAGCTAGCTATTTAGTCTACATAGGCCTAGATGACATGATGAGAAGATGCATTAGAGAGGATGAGGTCTATGATATTTTTTGATGCCTAAAATTTTTAGGCACATAGCCTTATAGAAAACTTTGTTAATGGGAAGACCAATTGCGCTAAACTAAGTAACCTCTGGGTTTTAAAGAAGTCGACTCTTCCATGTATTAGGGGGTGAAAAGGGAAAAGGAAGCAGATATATTAAAATATAATCTAATCTAAGGTAATGCACCAAGATTTAAGTGAATAAGCACATAAAATCTTCCTTTCGGGTGAGATTTGAAGGCCCGCACAATAGTTTATGTGTCCAAAATAATATAAAGTAGAGATAAAATTCTTAAGAAATTAATCAAACAACATAATATGACTTACATATGCATTCGCTGAACAAGAAGAGTACAAACATGATTTGAACAATGAAATATATTGAAATTATAAAAGCTTTGATGATAAACTACTCACTACAACAATACTAGCATAGTATAATGTTTTATCAATTAACCAAGAAAAAAAAAGTCTAAATAGATTGGAACAGTCCATTAATCTTAAAAACAATACAAAGGCCAAGAGTCTTTTTATAATTTTTCTTGTGTATTTTCGAACCCTTTTTCAAAGAGATTGAGCAGTATATATAGATCCTTCCACCGCCTAAATGTTGGATAGCATAAAATATTCCCTAGGCATGGGTCATGTCGCTCCCTACAATGATTCTCAAAGACCAACACAACAAAAAGATTTTGAAATGTGACATTCAGTTTCCTTGAACAAAGTGCACCCTTCTGCAAATGATGGATGTGGTCCGAAAGTGAAAGAAAAAAAATCTCCTGAGACATGTGGCAACCACCCAAAGAGTTAGTTAGGAAACATGGCATAGAGTTGAGGCCTCTCATTCATTATCCTTCCCTTGTGACCATGATCCCCATGGAGATGACACGTGGTGTGGCTTGTGCTCAAAGCTTTGACTGCGGGGTCCACCAAAAAGGTGCTTGTGGAAATGACACATGGCAACCAGGCGAAGCTTGGAGATGAAACAAAGGGGAGAGTATTCTCAAATATGTGTGTTGTTGACACGTGGAGCAAGAAGATGAAGGCACCGCCAAAAGAGAGCCTAGAAATATGCAAACATACAAAGCCCAGGTTGGGGCTAATAGAAAACCAACACAATCCACCTGGAGGGAGCTTTAAGGACTATTAAATCCAAAAAAATTTGTGACTAATAAGGGGAATTTCTCCTGTGGAAACAGAACCCAAAAATCTTGATTCCAAGACCAAAGCCTTTTCTGTTGGGAAATATTTAGAGCTTTGAAAGGGTGGTTTGTAGAAGCAGCTAGTCAACCTCAAATGACATCGATAAGGCATGAATATGCTCTTGTGCCTCATGCAAATTGATAATTTTCTTAAACGACAACTCCATGAAGATCTCGGTCCTAGACTCAAGCTAGAAAAGAAGCTGCACTATATGATGGATGACATTTTCAATATCCGCTACTATGGGTGGTTGATTGAATGATTGGAAAGAAGATAGATCCTGTTGCTTTTCCTCGGTCTTTGTTGCAATATACTCCACTATGGCCACTGATTGGTCAGAGAGAAAGGGGGAGGGAAATCCCATTTGATTCAATTGGGAGAATTGCATCCACATATTATTCATAGTCTGACTCAGTGTGACAGAGCA